>JAYMTB010000210.1:0-16682 GCA_036897585.1 Francoa sonchifolia | reverse complement strand
TCCGTTTTGGTGAATGTCTCGGCGTTTTTAGCAGGTTGAGTGTTTTGGTGTTCGTCTTGTTATTAGATCTGCTACTGGAAATCATGAAAAAAGAAATTTCACTGTTGCATCGACCTATTTTTTTTTTCTTTGCATATATATGATATCTTCTTTGTTCAAACTCTCTTTCTCTTCTCTCTGTATTGTCATCTTTCAATTGATTTTTTCTTTGTTCTTATTCAGATTTTCTTTCAGACTGATTCAAATCCTTCTTGATGCTAAAAGAAGCTCAGCTATACATATGCTTACAGTCTTTGACCTTCAGTTTTTTTTTCTCATTATATGTATATGTTTTTGAGGAACAAAAAGGACTGAAGCTTGAATTAGGTCTCTTTTGTTCCCCTTTTTCATTTCAATTTGTAGAAACTAATGGTGATTTTTCGGTTTGATATATACTTTGGAAGCGAAATCTCTTTGGATCTTGTTTTTGTGCAACTTCTGAGTTTAGGGTTTCCCCTAAACTTCAACTCCATCTGTGTTCGTCTTCTTTGTAGTTCAACTATTTCTTGTGTTTCTCTATCAGATGTTTTTGATCCGTTGAGCCGATGGGAGATCTCGATTCAGCCATTTCTTTTCTCTAAAGTAATATAACCTATTGCCTTATGTCTGATTTTTCTTTCTATCCTTTGGACTTTAGACTCCCTTTCCTTTATGTTTTTCAATCATTCTAGCTGATTGAGACATTTTGAGAATATCTATGGAGTTTAGGATTATTTCTTCAGCTTTCTCTACTCACACGCAATTGTTCATTTGCTCTTGGATCTGATGGAAGATAGAGAATACTAGGTGGGTTATGACACATGCTTCCTAGTTTAACAGCTTTTGTCGTTGAACTAAGTAATATGATCTCCTGATCTCCCCCGAACAAAATCCAATACTTTATTGTTGTTTGAGTTTTCAACTTCCCAAAAGCTCCCAGTGCTAAAGTTAGGCACTTCTTTGAAGTTAAGTGCTAAAATCTACCTTCTTATCAGATCCTTGGGAATGTATTAAGTAAGTTGAGAGAACTGATTTAGGAAAACTACTGAAAAGTTTTGTGTGAAAATAGGCATTCAATTTAATGATATGAATATTTGCACCATTAAATTTATTGGAATGGAAGCAAAATAGGCATTCATGTAAAAGGCTGTTAATTCCATAAATTAATGATTAAGAGTTTGAGTCATATTTACTAGACAGTTGATGGAATGGAAGTAAAGAAAAGGAATAATACTAAACCTAATGTCATCTCTTGAATACTTGGTCAAATGAAATTATCTAAAACTTATTTACTAGGTTTACACAAATTAGTCATTCCTGATTCATATGTATCAGTATGTGTGTGTGTGTCTACTTATATTCATTTAACAACTATATTGTTGTGCTAGGACCAAAGTGTTTCATAAACCGAGCCTATATAAGTCTTTCATCATTATTAATTACAAGTGTCTAGCTTACTCGCAGAATTGCTTTATTTCAAGCTCAAATGGGTTAAATTACAATTGTAGTGTGATGCTTTTTATTTTTTATTTTATGTTAGTGTTCATGTGTCATTAATAGATACTAATGTGTTGTAAATTGGTATAAATATGTGTTAGTAGCTCAGTAGCTAAGTGATTTCAAGAGTTCAATTAGCACTTACAAGTATTCAAGTGTATTAGTTTAATCAAAGTAAGTGATGATTAATTTAATATGTACAACTTCTCTACGTCTTCTTTTTCTCTGCATGCAATCCACCTTTTCAACATTCTACTCATTATATAATTTTTTTTAAGAACTCTGATTTGGCTGGCTTTAACATTATAGTTTTATAGTTATTGCTTTCTTTTCAACTAATATTTGTTCCTTTTCATCATAGCATGCTCAAAACATTGGAGAGGTACCAAAAGTGCAACTACGGAGCACCAGAAACTAATGTTTCAGCCCGTGAGGCATTGGTAATGTTTACCTCTAACTTTTTGCATAATAATCAGTTGTTATAAATCTAGTAATTTTTCTAGCCAATTTTTGAGCTCACCATATTTGGCATGTGTTCTAAGATAAATGGCGTTTGGTATGATACTAACTTAAAATGAATGTATTTTGTTGATAATTGACACACATGCATGCGCCTACATAATATTCATAAACTTCTTGGGATGTTAATCTTCCAAAAAGAGTATACGTAACAATGATTTTCGTCTAACACAAATTATTGCTGTATTTATGGGCATTCATCTAGTGATTTTACACTATAGAACATAAGTAACATTTTTAAGAAAATCTCTTTCTTGAGTACTTAAATCATAGAGCTATGATAACCAAAACTAGTCAATGGGACTGTAATCTATTGCTGTATCTTGTGATAGGTCATGCTCTATAGTATGAATCATTCATGATTAATTTTAAATGGGAGTACTGATTTGGTTGTAGGAGCTAAGTAGTCAGCAGGAATATTTGAAGCTGAAGTCATGCTATGAAGCTCTACAGCGTTCACAAAGGTGAGTCATCTACACATCATAGTAATGATGCCTTGTTTATACAAAATTGACATAATGAATGAGTGATTGTTCTCGCATTAGGAATCTTCTGGGAGAAGATCTAGGCCCTCTAAACAGCAAAGAACTTGAGTCACTTGAAAGGCAGCTTGATATGTCACTCAAGCAGATAAGATCAACCAGGGTACTTTACCCTAGCTCTTTGTATCCAATTGACCTATTTTTGTTTTACAAGGCATCTATATTTCATGCCATGCATAATATATATACTCATCCAAATTGAATTTCACTAGGATTTCCTTTTTGTACATAATTACATTGTTGAATTCAAATATTATACACAAAATTTTTATCCATAAAAGGAGATGTAAACTTTAATAAAAAAAAAAGTTTATTCTGATGTTTTTTCTTGTCTGCAGACCCAATACATGCTGGATCAACTCACTGATCTTCAAAGCAAGGTATGATTTCCGAAGCCTGTACTAAAAGAATAGTTCTACTACTCACTTAATAACCCATTATCTTCAAAACTTGTACACAAGCAGGAACACATGCTCAATGAAGCAAATAAGACTTTGAAACAAAGGGTAAGTAAGGTCCCAACAGTATGCCACAAAATATCACTAAAATTTGTCATGAAATGTTGTAGTAAATGGATTACCTTTATATGACTGACTTCTATTCATGCAGTTGGTTGAAGGTTACCAATTAAATTCACTCCATTTGTACACAAGTGCCGAAGATTTCGAGTACGGTCGACAACCAGCTCAACCTCAGGGTGATGGTTTCTTCCACCCCTTGGACTGTGAACCCACTTTACACATCGGGTATGCCCTTTTCAATCAATTGCCCAAGCTGAATTTCTTAAGACACTACCCAACTTTATTCGAGTTTATCAAAATTTCAGGTATCAACATGATCCAATAACAGTGACAGCAGGCCCAAGTGTGAATAATTACATGCCAGGATGGTTACCATGACAACAAACAAACTTAGCAGCCAAACTATGGTATGAATTCCTTTGAAAGATTGTACTTCCATCTATGTTGTTTCATTACTGTTGTAAGGATTTGTAAAATAACTAAGCAATTCAGGAGCACTATATGTCAGCATTGCGCTGCGCTCCTCCTGCCTACTAACACTTTGTAGGTTGTCGTTTTTCAAACCAAATTGTTTTCATTTTAGGCCAATAATATATTGGTGCTACCCTAACTTCTGTTCTAATTAGAGTGGGAAAAGACATTTAATTGATGGGACTGTAATAATATATTTTTATAATATATAATATAATATTTAAGGATAAGAAATTGGAAAGGAATTACCAGGAAACGCCTGTTATCAGATCATACAGCCGTTATTTGGTCGTCTTGGGATTTTACAAAGGCAGCCACGGTAAAAAAATAAATAAGAAAAACGTTATACATGTGGTGTGATCGACCGACTATGCGAGTATGCTAGTTCCTTCTTCATTCAGTGGCTGTGAGTAAGAGAGAGAGAGAGAGAGAGAGAGAGAGAGAGAGAGGGATTTAGGGCAAAAACAGTTTGATCGAGGAATGGGGCGGAGGAAAGTGGAGATGAAACGGATCGAAGATAAAAGCAGTAGGTTAGTGACTTTCTCGAAGCGACGTAACGGTTTAATGAAGAAGGCTCGGGAGCTCTCTGTTCTTTGCGATGTTGAGGTTGCTTTGCTCGTTATCTCCAGCCGCGGCAAGACTTTCGATTTCTGTAGCACTAACAGGTAACTTGATCGCTTCCTAAACAGTTCGTTCTTCAATTATTAGTCATTTCGAAGCTATTGTTCGTGATCAGAAGTAATTGATAGATATGGGCCTATTACCTAACAGTTTTGATCAATCGTTAGTTTAACATGGTATTAGAGTCAATGATCAGAGTTCGAATCTTTGCTGCAACAGTTTAATTTCAATTTTACATGCATTGTGTTTAGTGAGATCATTGAGTATGTCAGCCTCAAAATAAGATTAGGTTAATTCACATTTCAAGTTAAATTTCGCTTGAAAAGTATTAGATATATATATTAGGTCCATTAGTTACCAACTTTAAGTTTTTTGGTAACAATGCTCGGTTTTTTATGCCCTAAGCTTTAGATAGCCTATTGTTTTTTCATAGTGGAGAAGTTTGTGGAAGCTTGTGGGGAATTCTATTTTCTTTAATTTCAAACGCTTTCAGTTTTTGCTTCTCCCGATGAACACTGACTGTATCATCTTTTCTATTCTTTAATTTCTAATGTACTAGTAGTAAGAAGATTTTATTCTTGTTTTTTATTAGTTTGTTCCACTTGCTTGAGGCGGTTGATTTTTTTGTGAGGTGGTCTAGTCTAATCTCATGTATATCTTCTGTTGTTTCTGTGTTGCCGAATGTCTTCATACCATCCCACCAACCTTGTGTCATATGTACATGTCTAATGCTGCAAGTGGACAATTTTGACATTTTGCTCTTATGCTACATGTGGCTTCTCTCCAACCTTAAGTGTCATAGAATCTGCTGTACGTGTTTAATGCTGCAAGTGGACAATTGATCTTTTGTTCTATGCTACATGTGGCTATCTTACATAAATCTCAGTAATATCTCTAGTTGTTGATTTGTGAGTTTGCCTATCTTTTATCTGGCAATTATTTTTGAGATGAGAATGTCTTGGGATGGGACTAAATGCTAATAAATGTGAATTTGTTAAATCACTAAATACAATACTAGAAGCAACTATATGCAACTCGAATACTTATCTTTGTTTGGAAGGAGTGAAAGCTTGAAATGATTCATAGAATCTTCTGTTTTTGTTCAATTATTTTAATTTACATTGACTTTTATATATTACTATATAAAAGTATTAATTTTTTATAATTTGTTGTTAGTGTCATAACGAAAATAAAGAGTATTATTAATATAAGATTGAAATAGCCTTGTAATGATAAGTGAATGATTTCTCCCTCCTTTCTAAAGATAATGGCATTCCTCAAACTTTTAATGTTTTTTTGCCCTTTAACACATATTCAAACACAATAACAAGGCATCGAGTTCATTGTCATTTTTCCATTTAATTCTTCCAATTATTTACCCTCAGACAAACATAGCTGAAATATAGGCATTAATATTATGAAACAAACAACAATATAAAATTTATGGATTTGAGTATTACAAACTTACAAGAGTAACAAACCTTAGGGTGATGACAAGGTTGCTGGTGGATAAGTTTCTTGGTTAATGTTAGTGAGGCTTATTGTAAATAGAACTTAGATGTCAGTTATTCACTCTTCATTCGAGTGTTCTACTCATGTTTGGCATTTCTCTGAAATAAGGTTTACTAAGATTGAAAAGTTATGTATTATCTTGGCATGTCCAAGTATGGTAACCACACCATGGCTTCGCATGTTATTACCTGACTGATTTAATTTGTTGAAAAGAGAAGTTGAAGCCATGTTTGTAACAAGGCCAAGGACAAATGTATGCACTATCTCTTGAAAATGAACTTGAACACTACATCAAATTATTAAAATTATCAACAGCTTTCCAACTTTTATCTCCTTTTGTGTTTTGACTGATCACATAACCAAAGCTCCCATGTTCAAACCTTCAGAAGTTGATACATATGCTCCCCATTATCACATAGTTGGGTGTGTGTGAGCTAATCTATGATATCCAACAACAACAAAAAAAAAGCTGAATATAAATTGTGTAAATGCAACAAATGCTTTGAGTATAAGAAGACAAAGACAGTTAACATTGAGGTTAAATCTAATTTTCCACTTGGTTTAGAGACCAAAACAGAATGTTGTGAGCTACTTATAACATGAGCCTACATTTTAAGTTGACTTGCATTATATGGAGAGAAAAAAAAAAAGACAAAATAAAATCTTAAGAAGACTTTAAAATAAATCCCAAATGAGGGTTGTGTTGGAAAGCCCAACTGGCCAAAGGGCCTAAAAAGGATTTCAAAACTTTAGCTTAACATGGCAAGTAAATCTATAAACTTCAACTTGAGGTTGTGTTTGTGAGTTTATTTTTAGTGGAAAGGGAAAGAAATGAGAAGAAGTGAGAGATGTGTTTCCATTGTTTGTGAGTTTTTTTTTTTTTATTAAGGAAATGAAATGTGAGTAAACTAAGCCTCATTTTCTTTTGAAATTTTCCTCAAAAAAAGTGTAAAAAGGAAGGAAAAGAAAATGGATTTAAGTATTTTCTTTTGTACCCATATTATTCTTACAATTTAAATTCAAATAATTTTGCTTTATTTCTGCTATGAGGATATAATTAGTCAAAATACAAGTTTTCCTTTATTTTCTTCTCAACTCCCAAACTAGGAAAATGAAGCTATTTTTCTTTCTTAATAAATGCACAAACACAACCAACTAGGGAAAACAGCAGTAGTTTCTCTCTCAAGCCGAAATTTATCTTTAACTTTCACGTGATGAGAAGTGTTAATGCACATGAAAGACACTTCACATTACAAATTTGAATTTTTAGAACGAGGGATTGCTTGATAATAAGTCTTCCTTCGTTCTTTCTCTTTTTTTTATTTGGGCGAAAGTTTCTTCTTATTTTATCCTAAATCTTGTATCATAGTAAATCTTCATTCACTAGTTTTTTTTTTTTCTCATTTTTGATGAGTAAATCTTCCTGAGGAGGGATATTTAAGAAACCATCACCAATTATAATGAGAATAAAGAGCACAACCTTACATCGATTATGCAACCACAATGTTGGAAAAAATGTTATAGATTTGGTAATGGATGTATGATCCAACAGAAATTTCAAGGTTCAAGAGGAGAGGAGAAAAAATACATTGTAGGTTTGGTAATGATTTGTATAGAGAAACATGCTAGGAACAGTTCTTTTGTACTTCACGTGGAAACATGTATGGAACATCAAATGATCGAGGAGTAGACCCTTGGGACACCAAAATTCCCTAGTATAAGAGTATGCGTTTTGACAATATAAGTTGAATAGCTAATTCTCTTGGTTGTTTTTGAAGTACAAAATTATAATGTTTCAGCCGATAAGTTTTTCTTCCCCTCTTGACTAGTACATTTAACCTCCCCCATGATGGCTTATCTAGTGATAGTAACTGTGAGGATACAGTCTTGCACCAGTGGAACTTAGTCTAGGTGTAATGATATTAGTCTTAGGTGGCTACGCACCATGATTACATAAGTTGAATGGCTAATGCTCTTAGTGTTTTTTGTTTGAAGTACAACCTTATGCTTATGCTTCTTCTTGATAGTCTTAGTGCATATGCTTGATAGTCTTCTCGTCCCCTCTTGACTCTCTCCCATGGTGGCTTGAGGTGTTTAATGGGGAGAGTACAGGCTTGCACCAGTGAACTTAGTATAGGTGTCAAATGATATACGCGGTTGAATGGCTATTCTCTTGGTTGTTTTCAAAGTACCTAAAACTAATGCTTTTGTTTGATTGTTTTGTCTTCCCCTCTTGTCTTGTATTTCGAACATTCCTCTTGGTGGCTTAACTAGTTAAATATTTCAAACATTCTGCTTGATAAAGAATTGATGCCTCTGAATTTAGGAATATAAATATAGAATTGAGCACCCTTGATATCCAATTTTAAACTTGAGAGGAGAAAGGCAGGATTACATAGAAATGCTTACACACAACTACTGAAGTAATTCAAAGTTTCAAATCATTACTAGAAGTGAGACCTTGAACAACTACACGTACAAAAACAAGTCTTAAAATCATCATGAAGGAAGGAATCATTTTTAACTTCATGCAGAAGTTTTTTGCACACCCATGCCAGGGGTTGGCTGAAGGGAAATCAATGGGATATGGGGCTATCCATTTTTTTTTGGCTTAGGTTACACTGGTATTCATTTTGTTTGATATGAGGATTAAAAAGCTTTTGCTTCACTTCTGCATATAAAATTCTAATTTTCATGTTTTTCTTATTCTTGAGATTTAGTTTAGCTGAGCTGCTCAGGCGTTATCAGGATCATGTCAAAGAAGCAGAGATTTCAAATTGTGTAAATAGAGGAGAGGTAGGCTGTTTATATTCTGTGTCGTAGATAAATCGGAGGTAAGATGCTATTTTGTACTCATAATGAAAGTAAGTTTTGCCTACTGTACCCTGCTAAGAATGCCTTTCATACTACTCATCATAAAAAGTGAATCATCCTACAATGCTTTTGTGAGAATGCTGTGTAACAACAGCGCAGTAATAAGGATTCATGGAATGTAATGTATATACTTAGGGTATGCAATTTTATGATGATAGTGTCTGTTTTCTAATATGCAATTACAAGAACAACTGTTTTTACCTGTTCCCAGCATGCTACGAGATTTGCAAAATCTGATCATGCCAGAATCAGACTTTTGAACAAATCAGTCAGAAACTATCTCAGCATCCCGCGACCTTGCAGAAACTGGTAAAACAGTTCCCTTCTAACTTCAGCAGGCATATACAGGATGTCCAAATTTTGCAAACTGCTGCGCTTTGTTCATATTGAATAATTAGGTATATCATAGAAGGGAAACAAGGTTGCCTCTTATATTTTATCCAAGACATTGAAAATTGTGCTTCCCATATCACATGGTTTCAACAGCACTTCCCTAATCAAATATGGAAACAATATATTGATGATCCAGCCTGCTCTACCTTCTCATTTATCCGTCTCAAAAGAACTTAGTTGGCAATATTTATTAAGTGACAGTTACATAAAAAGAGCAAGAATGTTGAAACATTTGTTATGAATATTGATATCTATCTTATTACTGATAAGGAGAAACAGCACATGGATTTTTGGACTTCCAAAGATTTCATTTGTCATAAAATACGCCATATAACTTGTGCTGATAAGTGGTTTGCAGTGCCTTCTTAATGTGTGCTGCATATTCAGTTCAGTATCCATCATGATCTAGTAGGTCATCGGTAACTCCTAAGTTTTTTTCTACACAGGACTATCACTCTGGCTATTCAAATGTACATTCATATGCAGGACTATTGCAAATAGTTGAAAGGCAACTTCTCTATCCTGCAATTTATCAGCCTAAGTCAAAATAAGTGTTTCTATTGAAATGTACTTATATATGTCACAGGAACCTTGAAGATCAGGCGGTTGAAAAATTGAGTGTACCTGACCTTGTGCAACTAGAGAAACAACTAAATGTTGCACTGATGGAAATCAGTCATAGAAAGGTCAGATTTGCATCAATTATATATTAATGAACATTTATAATATCTTTTCAATATTTGATCATACGCCACAAGCCTCAATAGAAAAATGAATGCGCCTTGTTGCAGTTCCACATATAATGAAAACAATGTTCTGTCTGTTCTCTGAAGTCTTAGTCTAACTCCAGCTAATAATGGAGCTAAACTCTAATGTAAATTTCATTACTGAGATGTAATAATGTCATTTGTGATTGCAAGTGAACTATGTAAATTTTCTTCATTTATGCATAATTGAACCATTAATCCACCAATATTCTTATGATTTATATAATGCTTTTGTTTTCAGACAGAGTTGATGATGGAATCCATAAAGGCCCTCCATGAGAAGGTATTGAATACTTGTGGTCTTTCACTCGAACATATTCTTTATGTTTCATTTTCTTGCCATATCCTCTCTATGCACCATATATTATTTTTCACATTTTGGAAACTTTAATTTTTCACTACATATAACCTTGCATTTTCTGTCAAGTTTATTAGCGCCTAACCTTCAATAGTTGCACTCAAGGTTTATGCACAAACTGGAAGTTACCCCGAGTAAGGATTAGACCGCACATCATTTAAGCAATTACACAGCATACACCACCTCAAATGGGCGCTTTGCACATAAACCAATGAAAGAGAACTGGAAATACATACTAAAAGTCTACATGAAGATGTGTCCATAAGCATACATAGAACTGCCTCATGAGAGAGAATCAGATTAAGATTTCATACTCACACTCTTCTTTTCTGAACAGGAAAGGATGCTAAGAGAAGAAAATGAGCTTCTTGGGAGGGAGGTAAGAGTAACAGAAAACTTACATACTCCTCAGAGAAGAAATTATTAGTATATAGGCAGCAAATATGTCAAATATTATAAGCGGATGTTGGGTACTGACTTACAGATCATGGAAATGAACAATCAACGTCCACCACCAGCAACATTACTTTTGCTCGAATAGCTGTGCAAATGCAAGGTTCTTCCAATTCAAGGCTGGCATATCAGCAAGTTTATGACATTGGTTGCATACCCAAATGGGTGCATGCCATATCCTACACTCTGGTTTAACCATGTCTGCAATTAGTTTCCTCTCTATAAGGGTTTGGAACTTGGTTCCCAAGCTTGCCATCCCTTGCTGGATCCTATAATCAAGTACTGACTGTCACAATTATGTTTTCTATTCGTTCACATCCTAGATTATTCATTATATGCAAGATACTCACTTGCAAACCATTCATGTAAAAGCGTGAGTTAAACTGAGTAAATTGGTTCTTTAGTTACAGAAATCATACCAGCAGGTTCATCTATAGAACTCTCACTTTCCAGCTCCGCCGACAACAAGGAGGCTCCTTTAATCCAAGTCATCATATAAACAAGTATTCGGTGGTGATCTATCAGTTGTGGAACATAGAAGAGAAAGGTATGCAACTGTTACATACCTTCCTCGCATACAGACTTTTCTGCCGCATGGGTTGAATGGCATACCCGCGTTTGTGTGTCTTTCCATTATAAGCAGGTGGATGCCAAGTGTTATATGTGTTTCAGGTGGTGTTTCTGTAGACCTCCAATGGTTTTCTGCCATTTGTTGCTGCATGACGCAGTGCATGCAATATCTATGGCCATGGACCCAAATTGTTAGATCCTTTCTTCACGTTGAAGTACTCTCCTTTCTATTGGCTGAGTTTTAAGTTCTTTGTTTTTTTTCAATTAGGTTCACTTAAGGTGTATATTAGATAATATCGTGAGATAGCTATAATTTGCTCATTTGAAGTGTCAAATTTTCACATTGTGTTGGTAAAGGTCTTTTTTGATGGGAGGATTTTTGCCCGCCCAATTGACCGGCCCGACCAAGTACCCGCTTTAAATGACTGAGGCCCAATGCTGGCAAACCACCTGCAGCCCTAGTACGAAGAATGGCACCTTGTTTGAGTCAGTAAAGCGACCTCCCTGGTCACCTCAAATTTGCTCCGATCGACTACCGATACCCAGTTCGAAAGGAAAGTTGGACAGAGTATTGCAACATGAACGTCATGTTCAGTAGAGGGAACATTAAGGAGTATTTGGCATGGCGGTTTGAGAAATTGAGTACGTTTGGGAAAACAGAGTGACGCTCCAGAAATAGAAGGGTCGTCTTGTCATCTTAAACCCGTGGTATTTCGAATGGACTTTCAGAAATATATGCAGATGTGATCCTAATGACTCTAAGTACCCACCAAGAGTATACCCACATTAGGTCACATGTGTGTGATGTAGTCTACATGTAACATGGACGTCGTGCGACTTTTGGGGTGGACACGGCGGACAAGACGTAGTCTACAACACCAATTATACAAAATATTTATTATAAATAGTCCACTAAATATCAAGAACATAAATTTTATTAAAAGCCTAGTAATACAAAAAGAAATATCTTTTACACCCAAGAGATTATAACCATAGAACAAGTACAAGAATCATTAAGAGACATTTGAGATCAGTCAACCACTGTTACTTGCGGTCTTTCTCGGAATATTACCGATCATTTTCTCTCACCCCTAACGTTAATATTACTCTTTTGATCCGAAAAAAATCAGTATATCTCATTTGATCTTGATAAAATTCGTACCCGCATACTGGTCAGTGACACATTGTTAAAGGCAAATACACAATGTTTATAGATTATCTCTTATAAAAATATAACACACTAATATCTGTCCTCCACCCAATTCATGTCAAGTTCTAATTTGAACACCATGTCTACAAGACTACATCCATCATTCGTTGAATAAGTTGTTCTTGGGACCATTTTATTAAAGTCTAACTCCAACTCAAGTCACTATTTATCACACCAAATGCAACACAAATGGGTCTCATTGATATCATTCATGCATTTGTACATACCTTTTGAATGCTGAAATTAAAGTTTGTCAGATTGTCAGCTTGTTACTTTACCTTTTTTCTGTCCCTTCACATTTTTATCACATTTTTGGTGTTTTTCCTCTAATAGATTAAATAATCAATTTCAATCTTTTTGTTGAGCTGTTCTTTTCCTCAATAATTCGTTTGAGTGAAGAAAACAGATACCTCAATTTATTTAATTATTAATTATTATTCTCTTAAAAAAAAAATAAAAAAAATATCCAACTGTATTAGATATGTACCTCTTCCCACGCGCTTTAATAGTAAAGATTAGGTAATCATGCAGACCCATTTACCGTCCTCGTGTCAATTTCATATTGGCTAAATCCTAATATAAAATTACATTTTTACCCTTTAAAATATCGTCATAAACATGAGGCCTCCAATTTCTCCACAGGATAAGGTCCCACGTCAGCTTGGTCCCACCGTCACTCATTGACTTCCTCACCCGCTATCGATAAGCGTAATTCCCACGCGCATCGATGACTTGGACTGAGAAGTATTCGACGTGTCCAATTTTTATTGGTTGGTACGTTGCGACGGTATCTATACTACCGGTGTATGCAAAAACTTCTCCATTTCTGTCGCATCCTTGGTTGCGGATAAAGCAAGCCCCCTCTCCAGTTCAGACTTTGCGCTTTCCATGTATGATCGATCTTCAACAATTTTCTCGCCATCCAAACAGTAAGAGGGAAAATAGGAGAGAAATTCATCGTCTTTTTTCTTTTTTTTTTTTCTCAGATTATCTCGATCAAGATATTCAATCGCCGCGTCCCTGTCTTCCTGTCTTTCTCTCTCTCTCTGTGTTTCTTTGAAGAATTTTGTAGTTATCAAAACCTGTATCTGTATGTATCTAATCTGTTGAAGAATTTCTCTGAGTGACAACAAAATAATCGAATTACGTTGCAGATTCCAAATTCGCCTTGTTTCTGGCGTTGTGATTTTCATATTTGTGCATTTGTTTTTAATCGAGAAATAGCAGAATGATGAGAAGGCAAGATCAAGATCAGGATCAGCAATCTAGGGTTTTCTACGAGCTATCTGCTCTGGTTTTGAATCTGCTGCGATCGCCGATTCCGTTTTCCGATCATCATACGGTGATGCCGCCGGTTGTCTCGTCGTCGAGGCGGTCAGCGTTGACGCAGATAACGCCGGCGGGGTTTGCTTCGCCTTTGTCATGGGGTTTGGATCGGTTACGTTTTTCATTGGTTTCATGTTGATGCCTTGGGTGCTTGGATTGATTATGGTGTTTTATGTTGTTGGAATCGTTTCGAGTATCTCGATGCTGGGACGCTACATTCTTTGTTACAGCATGGCGCCAACAAAGCCGCGAAAGGAGATTCCTGGTAAGGATTTTTCAAGATTTTCGGTTACGTCCTAAATCTGACATTTTGCTTCCGATTCTCATTTTTTGTCGTCTCATGTGTGTGATTGAATAACTTGTGTGGAATCTTTGTTGCCCTTAATGTTGGTTTTTCTTTTTTGTGGTGTATTTATCCTAATCTGTCTTATTTTGTTCTTAGTTGGCTACATATATCTTGTAATTATGTTGTGGCTTTAATCAGATGATTTCCATTGTTTTCCATCAGTACATCCTAAGATTGAATGAAGGATAATTTCTATGATTTTCAGTTAACTAAGTTCTTTGTGTGCGATTTTGTGCATATTAGGTTCTTACGATACATATCTGTGTTCCAGTTAGATGTTCGTTATCTTTAAATTAGCAGATCATTGTTCTTTGAATGATCTGGTTTAGCTCATTAAGATTCATGATTTGAGAGCCTCATGAAGCAACTGGTTTACTTACGCAACCTAAAGTAATATTTATATAATGTAAGTTTTGTCCTTATTTTGCCCCATTGCCCGTCTTGTGCCTCAAAACTTCTATGCTTGCGCATTACTCCCTGTTTCTACATATCGCACTTCTGCCTTTCCTCAAAGCCCGTGATTTCCTTGATAGTCTTTAGTTTTGAGGTCAGGAGTGCTCAAATTTCTTAGGCAGGAGATGCAGTGACCACCCGCCCCCTTCCCTATTCTGATATTGTTTTTTCCTTAAAGATGGTCAACAGCTTTTTGTTAATCCGCGAATTTGTATTTGGATTCATGAGTCAAAAATACCGGAGCAAACCTGATAATTGAGTCTATCACTCGTCAATTTATAATATTGGGAGCAAACCTGATAATTGAGTCTATTACTCGTCAATTTATAATATTGGTAAGAAGCAGGGAGCAAAGGCTTGAGATGAATCAATTGAGATATGTCAAAATTATTGGCCTGTTACTTGACTTTGCATTGCGCTTGTGTATTTAGTTGTTCAACCATTTTCTAATTGCTTGACTAATTCGATCTTTCCCTGTAAAATTTCCTTTGCTGCAGAATGGAAACTTTTGTGAAAAGAAAATGTGGATTTACAGAGTTGTATATTGTACGAGAGATCGATCAGCTGTGACATTCTCGTGTGGCTGATGCCCCTGTGCAACACAGAAAATATCAACTTCACATGGTTCGGTATTGATGGAGAACTGTGGATAACCTATTTTCTTCATATGTAATTGAAATGTGGATGTGGATTTGGTGTCTAGTACACATTGTGAATTATTGATAGTCTTAAATATTCCACAACTCGTAACTATTCCCAATTCGAAGTTTATTTATTTCATTTCAGTCTCACACTGGATTTCCTTGCTAGTGTTTGAAAAGCAGCTTTCATTACAGTAACTCAAATATTCAACAACAACAACAAAACAAAACAAACGAGAAAACCCATTACAAGGAAATCAAACAACTGGGTGTATTAACCCATGTACATATGAACCTTAATCGCCAGCAAAAAGATGCAAATGAGCCCAAAATAAAGCAGAGAATGGATAATAATCGCGGCGCCACTGGTCTGAAAATTCCCAAACTCCACACACCTTGCTCGCCCCGGCACCTGAAACAACAAGCCCGGCGTTAGCAACACAAACAGCACCACAGCCACAAAAATTGGCCCCCAATCCGACATATCTCCAAATCTCTATTAGCTTTCAACAAATTCAATGCCTTTATATAGCCACTGAATGAACACTCGCATGCTGCATTTTACCACGTGATTACTCAGATTTGGAATAACTTGTGTACCAAATTAATGAAAATTCCTTCTTAATTTCTTGTTTAAGGTAGAATACGTAGTTTCTACGCAAATTAAAGACCAAAAAAGTTCATTGGCCTTGCTGCCTTAGACCCAAAGTCCAGAATACCTCACATTTCCCACGTGCAACTTCTAAATAGAAGTGGTCCAATAAAACCCAAAAGAATACATAAAAAAAAGTGTACAAGACGCTGCTCAATCATGATTTGGTTGGCGCCTGTACAGTATTACTGTTAAACCGTTAGGTAATTGGTCCAATATATACATTCTTCGGAAAATGAACATTTTACTTCTCCACTAAAAACCCAATTGCTACCGAACCTACCCCATCTATTTTCGTACGAATATTTGGTAATTTCGGACTAATGTCTAAAACATAGAAACTAAACCATTACTGCTTAATTGCCCTTGCGCGCGCGTTTCACAATCACTTGCTTGACCCAAAGACACGTATGTTTCGTTGCGCGTTGGTATTGTATTGGAGGTCAATTTCTTTTCCTTTTCTCTCGGGCGGAGTAGGAAGTGATCTGAGTAGTGACCTAATAGAGGTGAGGGAAGAGATACTTTCTTCGGTCTTCTCCGATCTTGTTGTGGGGGCGACTTCGTGATCGTGATCATGATCTGTTTCGCACTTACTGCAGTGTTTGATTCTTGCTTTTGGGCGGAAATTGAAGTGCGAAACGCTTCGCGATTGAAATGAGTATCAGCGAAGGGTGGTGTTTGCTGTTGTTTGGTGTTTAGGGAATCGAGTATGATGCAGTCAGGTAAGGACGTGATTTTTCGTACTCTTGTGTGTTTTATGTTCAGAATTTTTCGTATGAGTTGTTTGCTACTATACTAGCTATAGTTTGTGTGATTAAGAAGATTATAGTCAAGGATCTGGAGATTGTTCAGTGATTACATGTTTTTTCACCGACAATTTTGTTTGGTTCCAGTTGACCATTTACCTTCGCTAATAGACAGTTTTAATGATCACTTTA
>JAYMTB010000209.1:0-16683 GCA_036897585.1 Francoa sonchifolia | reverse complement strand
AAAATAACTATTAACAAATATGATAACAGAATTGCAAATGTCATATATTAATCAAAATAATGTTGATTAAAATGTGTTTAAACGATTACAAGATAAATTGGATCTTGGGCATATCAACTATATCCCTAACATGAATGTCTTTCAGTTTTAAAAAATCTACGTACTTTTCGAGCTTAAACTTCCAATTATTTTGGATAAAGATGCCATAGAAAAATTTTGTTTTCGAAATGCTTCCTTAATTTTTTGTACCGCATCTAGTTCATACAGGCTGCATCGGGTGGCAATGCAACCACTGAAGTTATTGGTAACTGATGAAGCTGCACAGTTGAAAGAGTGTGAATCAGCAATTCCCCTTCAACTTCCTGGATTAACGCATTCTATACTCTTTGGTGATGAGTGCCAATTACCTTCAATGGTTCAAAGCACTGTAAGTCCGCAACAATGCTCTCAATGTTCTTTTTTCAAACCCAATTTTGCTTTCTTACATCATTCAATCTTCGTAGATTTCTGCTGAAGCTGGCTTTGGAAAGAGTTTGTTTGAAAGATTGAGTTCAATGGGGCATTCAAAGAATCTTCTCAACATGCAGTATAGGATGCATCCATCAATCAGTGTCTTCCCCAGTTCAAAATTTTATTGTAAACAGATCTTGGATGCACCGAGTGTCCAGATTAAAAGTTACAAAAAATGTTATCTGCCAGGGCCAATGTTTGGTCCCTATTCGTTTATAAATATAATTGGTGGAAGAGAAGAACAGGAGGATGTCGGACATAGCAAAAGGAATATGGTTGAGGTAGCTGTTGCGCTCAAAATTGTGCCGAATTTGTGCAAAGGTATATTATATTT
Source organism: Francoa sonchifolia (assembly GCA_036897585.1). NCBI lineage: Eukaryota > Viridiplantae > Streptophyta > Magnoliopsida > Geraniales > Francoaceae > Francoa > Francoa sonchifolia. The sequence continues at coordinate 15,839 of JAYMTB010000209.1, read as the reverse complement.
GTTCATTATTGTTCATCTTATTAGTTTTAGCTTTGGCGTTTAGTATGTTTTCTTTACATACAGCATGGAGTATTTCGAAACAGAAGCTCAGTGTTGGTGTAATATCTCCATACACTGCTCAGGTCGTTGCAATCCGAGAGAGAATAGGACGGAATTATGACAACATTGATGGATTTTCAGTAAAGGTCCAGTCAGTTGATGGCTTCCAGGGTGGGGAGGACGATATTATAATAATATCTACTGTGAGATCAAACAGTTTTGAATCAATTGGGTTCGTAGCCAATCCTCAGAGAACTAATGTCGCTCTTACACGTGCTAGGCACTGTTTGTGGATTTTGGGTGATGGAAGAACCCTGGATAATAGTGAATCTGTATGGAGGGCCATAGTTCGTGATGCCAAAGATAGGGAATGTTTTTTTAATGCCGATGAGGATAAGGAGTTAGCCAAAGCCATTTTACAAGTCAAGAAAGGGTATGATCAACTTGTTGATTTGATAGCTGGGAATAGTGAACTTTTTAAAAGTTCTATATGGAAAGTGACATTCAGTGATAACTTCAAGAAATCATTTCAGAAGTTGAAGTCTGTGCAGACGAAGGCATCAGTCATGGATCTTCTATTGAAACTTTCCAAAGGCTGGCGACCAAAGAAGTGGAATGTTGACTCAGTGTGCGAAAGCTCTTCCCATATTGTGAAACGATTCAAGGTTGTGGGTCTCTATATACTCTGTACAGTTGACATTGTCAAGGAATCAAATTACGTACAAGTTTTGAAGATTTGGGATTTGTTACCATTAGAAGATATTCCAAAATTGGTTAGACGGCTCGATAGCATATTTGAGACATACACCATAAATTTTGTTAATCATTGTAAAGAAAAATGTCTTGACGGGTATGTCTACAATTTTGAAAAGTATCCTTATTTAAATTGTGTTACATTTAATGTTAACTATCATTTCGTTTCTTACAAATTTTAATAGGAATTTGGAAGTTCCAAAGACTTGGACAACCTCTTTGGAAATTGTGCGGTATAAGAGTCTTACCAACACTGAAACCAGTGGTGATGATAATGCGGGTGCTTCTGATAGTAGATGTTTCGTTGAGAACTCAAAAGCGAGTGAGAGTTTGTTGTTGATGAAATTCTACTCCTTATCATCAAGTGTTGTTAGTCACTTGCTATCTGATCGTGATGGTAGAGAGTTGGATCTTCCATTTGAAGTGAACGACCAGGAAATGGAAATAATTCTCTTCTGTAAAAGCACTTTCATACTAGGACGATCTGGTACTGGGAAAACAACTATCTTGACCATGAAGTTATTTCAAAAAGAGCGACTGCACCAAATGGTAACACAAGGAGTTTATGATGTCAGTAGCAGCAATGCCTCGAGGGATAATTCTTATGAAACCAGTGTTGAGGAGGCTGTAAAACCTGTCTTGCGACAGCTTTTTGTGACAGTGAGTTCTAAACTGTGTTATGCTGTCAAGCAGCATGTCTCTCAATTGATAAGGTACGTATCTTTTTCGGTATAATGTTCTCACATGCATTTATCTTCAAGAAAGTGAGCCTTTGTTACATTTTCAGTGTTGCTTGTGGTGGGAAAGATTACACAGGAAGCAATTCAATTGATGCAGATTTCATCGACGATATAGCTCAATTCAAGGATATACCAGATTCTTTCGTTGATATTCATCCTCAGTCCTATCCTCTGGTTATTACTTTTCATAAATTTTTGATGATGCTTGATGGAACAATGGGTAATTCCTACTTTGAACGATTTCCTGATGTGCGAGAGTTTTCTAGTGGCCAAATTGGAAACTTCAGATCTATAGCCCTTCAAACTTTTGTAAAAACAAAAGAGGTTTACTATGAAAAGTTTTGCTCTTTTTATTGGCCTCATTTCAACACCCAGCTAACAAAGAAGCTTGATCCTTCCCGAGTTTTTACTGAGATAATATCTCACATTAAAGGTGGCTTGAAAGCAGGACAGGTATGTGATCGAAGACTCAGCCGAGAGGATTATGTTGTACTTAGGGAGAGCCGGGTGTCCACTTTGAGTTTGCAGAATCGAGAGAGAATATATGATATTTTCCTAGATTATGAAAAGATGAAGGCAGAAAAGGGTGAATTTGATATTTCTGATCTTGTCATTGATCTTCATCGTCGGCTTAAAGAAGGAAAGTACGAAGCTGATGTAATGGATTTCGTGTATATCGATGAAGTGCAAGATCTTACCATGAGGCAAATAGCTCTCTTCAAGCATATATGCAAAAATGTTGATGAAGGCTTCGTGTTTTGTGGTGATACAGCACAAACTATTGCAAGGGGTATTGATTTTAGGTTTGAAGACATACGCTCGCTATTTTACAATGAGTTCATGTTTGACACCAAAGATGAAAGATCTGATGGAAAAAAGGAAAAAGGTCAGATGTCAAAAATATTTCATTTGAGCCAGAATTTTCGTACGCACGCAGGTGTTCTCAAGTTAGCACAGAGTGTTGTCGACCTTCTTTATCGCTTTTTCCCCTTGTTTGTTGATGTTTTGGGCCATGAAACTAGTCTTATTTATGGAGAAGCTCCAATTTTTCTTGAATCTGGGAATGATGAAAATGCTATTGTTACTATTTTTGGAAACAGTCATAATGTAGGAGGTAATATTGTCGGGTTTGGAGCAGAACAGGTGATATTGGTACGTGATGATTCTGCCAGGCAAGAAATTTCCAATTTTGTCGGAAAGCAAGCTCTCGTACTGACTATTGTGGAGTGCAAGGGCCTCGAGTTCCAAGTGAGTATTTACTTCATTATATTAAGTTATGTTAGTTTCCTCTAGTCAGGGAAAATGGATTATAAAGTAAAGTGTATTTTATCTTTTTGCAGGATGTATTGTTGTATAATTTTTTTGGTTCTTCGCCTTTGAAAAATCAGTGGAGAATTATATATGAATACATGAAGGAACAAAATTTGCTAGACACGAGTTTACCTGCGTCCTTCCCACATTTCAGTCAGGCAAAACATAATGTCTTGTGCTCGGAACTGAAGCAGTTATATGTTGCGATCACTCGTACGAGACAAAGATTATGGATTTGTGAAAATATGGAAGACTTTTCCAAGCCTATGTTTGATTACTGGAATAAAATATGCCTTGTGCAAGTTAGGAAACTTGACGATTCTCTTGCGCAAGAAATGAAAGTCGCAAGTAGTCCAGAGGAGTGGAAATCTCGGGGTTACAAGGTTTGGCTTATAATTTGTGTCCATCTAGTTGAAAATGTCATGCATGATTTTCCATGCAAATATAACCTTTTCTCTCTGTTTTATTCTCATTCCGTTTGATCATGCAGCTATTACGTGAGGGTAATTATGAGATGGCAACAATGTGTTTTGAAAGAGCAGGGGACACATACGGGGAAAAGTTGGCCAAGGCTGCCGGACTTAATGCAGCAGCTGATCACATGCATGCTTCAAATCCTGACATGGCTGCCATTGCACGTAGGGAAGCAGCTGAAATATTTGAATCCATTGGGAAGGTTGATTATGCTGCTGAATGTTTTTACTTGTTAAATGAGTATGAACGAGCAGGTGCATATATTATATCTTTTTCTTTACTGCTCTCACATCTGTTACGATTTGCCTACACAAAATTTAACTGTGCCTTTTTGCTACTGCAGGAAGAATTTATTTAGAAAAATGTGGGGATTCACAGATTGAAAAGGCCGGAGATTGTTTTTCTCTTGCGGAATGTTATGAGCTTGCAGCAGAAGTGTATGCCCGTGGTGACTTTCTGTCAAAATGCTTGTCCGTTTGTACAAAAGGAAAGCTTTTTGACATTGGTTTGTATTACATCCAGTACTGGAAACAAAACGCTATTGCAGATAGTACTTTTAGAAGAAATGAGGAATTACAGAAAATCGAACACGTATTTCTGGAAAACTGTGCGCTCCATTTTTATGATATCAAAGAGTACAGATCCATGTTGAAATTTGTTAAAGCTTTTCATTCTATGGATTCAAAACGCACTTTCTTGAAGATGAAAGGTTGCCTGGATGAGCTTCTATTACTGGAAGAAGAATCTGGGAACTATGTGGAGGCAGCAAATATCGCGAAGCTGCAAGGTGATATTCTTCATGAGGCTGATTTGCTCGGAAAGGCTGAACAATTCGAAGAGGGTTCCATTCTTATACTTTGGTATGTGTTTGCCAATTCTCTATGGTTACAAGGAAGCGGATGGCCATTGAAATGCTTCACAAACAGGGAGGAGCTCTTAACTAAGGCCAAGTTGTTTGCAAAGAATGTTTCGGATCATTTTTATGAGTACGTTTGTACAGAGTCCAACATTTTATCGTGTAAACAGAGTAGCTTGTCTGAGTTGATACAATATTTGAGGGTTTCCCAGACACACAAAAGTCTTAGAGGGGAAATTCTATGTGCTCGAAAAGCTCTGGATGGTCATATCCATTCAAGTTCCTCAAAATATTTGTGGGAAGATGAACTGGTTTTTAATTTCAAAGATCATTCGGAGGAATGGCTTACTAAAAACCAGGTTTCTATGGAAACACTTTTTTACTTCTGGAATTTATGGAAGGAAAAGATCGTTATGATATTTGAGTATCTGCGACACCTTGAAACTGAAGCTGTGAAAGAATTTGCAAACTATGGAGAGTTCTGTTTGAATTACTTGGGCGTGCGGACGCAATCTGATAATCTCAACATCATCTTTGTTTTGCACAACCCTCATGCTGAATGGGTGAGAGAATTAGATGACAGATTCCTTCGTAAGAAAGGAAAGCTAGTTTCAACTGATCTTCGTCAGTTTGTTGTTGCTGCTCGGAGTTATTGGTTATCTGAAGTACTTTCTGTCGGTCTGAAAGTGTTGGGCAATCTTGAAGTGTTGTACAGGTACTCAATAAAAGATTCCATGTCTGTTTTCTGCCAATGCAGGTCTCTCACTCTTATATATGAGGTTGCCAAATCTCTTTCAGAATCCAAGTTTCTGTACCGAAGTCACCATGATGCCAAAGTACTTCAGAAATTTGTCAAACTATCGTCTGAGGAATTCTTTGGTCTCATGTTTTCTCTAGATTTTCGGAAATCTTTGAAAGCGAATATGATTTTACTCAGAGGTACTGAAGTCAGCAGGAATTTGCTTAAAGAATTTATGTTTGAACAAATCAGCTTAAAGAATAAGCTGACATATGGGCAAATTGGAAGGGTGGCAGTAATGATTCTTGGGTCTGGCAATATAGATGATGATTTATATACGAAAATTGCTAAAAGGTTTGAAGTGAATTATCCATGGAAATTATTCATCGACGAACTCTGTGGGAATAACAAGGAGGCACAGGTAGAGATGTCAAATATCCCGACTTGCAATATAAACAAGGCACCTAGAGAGGTATTACTGGTCGAAAAGTTCCATGGAGCGTTGGTAGATACGTATACTGCTAACTGGATGAAAGAAAATGATTATATAACACCAGATTGTTTTCTGTATTTTCTTGAGCGTTATCTGATTTTGGCATGTCACATCCAAAAGGGTTACTTTTTCACGACAAAATCTTCTTTCTTTGAATGGTTTATTTATCGAGAAAATAGTACTGATCCAAGTTCCACTTTGGGGTTAGACATGAAACCAGTTTTACATGGCTACCTTGACTTTGTAATCCAGTTTGTTCAGCCGCTTCTTTTTGAGAAGGACTACGCAATCCAATGGTTGAAAATGTCCAACAAAAATGTGGAGGATTGTTATCCGCTGCTGGTATTGAGATTGGTGTCAATTGTTTGTTTACTTTATCTAAACTTCGGGTTATGTTTGGACTTGCTTAATCATTCGCTGGGTAGGAAATTTATTACAGAACAACTTCCGGTTGAATTTTATGATGCACTTCGTGGAAGAAGGAATAATCGTCAATTTAATGTAAATCTGATTGCTGGTGCATTCAAAAGGATCGAAAATCAACTTGTTTTTGCGAGATTTCAGAAAAGTTTTTCTGAATATATTGGTCACGACACCATATTTGTGGATATGAATGTGAACCATAGCAAGGAGGACATATTAAGATTGTTATTCCCAGTGAGTGCTAAGGCTCCCCGTGGTCAAGCTGAGTCTACTCATTCATCATCAAGCATTGATTCCATGACAAACCAGGATATGGATTGCACGAAGTTTTGGAAAATATTTGATGCTATTGAATCCATGGAGAAGGGAAGTTCCCCGGCAATCAAGGTAAAGCGAAATTGCTTCACATTATGTTTGAATTTTAGTACAAAGTAGGTAATAAACTTCGTGTCGTTTATTTTTTGATGTTTCAGGTGAATGTGCATAAAATTATTCTCTTTTTAACCGATGCAATCAGACAATTTCAAACGAATAAATCTGGCGATGAATCTGAAATCCTTTGCGGTGAAGCAACAATCATGCTTGATGAATTAAAGCGACTTGATGCAGCCTTGGCTGTGAGGTCAGTAGTACAAGTCTTTACATTTTTCGGATTTTATCTTTAATTTTGTTTGACTTATTTTGACTTTTGTTTCTTGTTTTAGTGACAAAAAACCCGAGATTGATTTAATAGTAGGACAGCTTCTGAAGAGTTGCAGCACGAGAAGGCCAAAATTGGAGCAATTTTTTCGTTACGTGTTCATGCAACATGATACAAACGCTGACAATGAAGCAGCACCCGAGACCAGCAATCCTTCGTTCGTCCACAATGATGAAGACAAGAACAAGAAGGCCGATGAAATTGCAAATTCTGAAAAGGGGAAGATGAAAGTTGAACAGGATGGTGTTGATTCCGGAACCCAGAAAACCGATCAGGATAATGCAAACAAGGGAAAGGGAAATAAAAAGCCGAAGAAGGGAAAGAAAGGGAAACAAAAGAAGAAAAAGTAAGAGCTATTTTATGGCTTCTTTTCACTGAATACGAAGTCTGTAATGTAACTTCGTTCATAGTTTCTAGTTGGACTGAAAATTGGTCCGTCATGTTACTCTATAGTACTGCAGTTTTGGGGTCATGCATTTGCAATCGATGGATGTTGAAATTCATATGTAAACTAGTATTACAAACAAAGTCACAATCTTTAACAATACGGAGAACACATAATTCTACAAGAAAGCCAAAACCTAAAAAATTCATCTAAGAATTTAGAGCACAGAGAAATGAGGAAAACACGACCTTTAGTTCGTCGGGTTTGGAGAATTTGCAGGTTTCATGTCATGTCCCTAATCTCTTGCAACCGCATTCTGAGCAGAACTTGGAGGTTTCTCTCAAATATGGAGCACCACATTCATCGCAAAATTTGGCAGGGCTGGGGGGCTGCAATTCAAACAATTATATGATTAACCCTTGTGAAAACGACACCAGTATGTATGTAGATTGTATGTATTGAATCCGATCAGTACATATGGGTTACATATGTAAAGAAATGCAATAAATAAAAACTCACCATTATATGCAAGCGACCACCAACGTGACCTCCTGAGAGGGGTGGTAGACAAGCAATGTGTTGGGAAATGGTCGGTGACTGGTGAGAATGAGCTATTTCTGGCAAATGTGCAGGTGGCCCACATTGGTTTTGAGAAAAGTGAGTAGCATGTTGACTTTGGTGAATTGGTTGATGATGGTTCTGGTGGATTGAATGAAACTGAGGTTGATGTGGCAGCAGTTGCATATGATGCTTGGGAGGAGTCTGCTGCTGATTTTGTGACTACAAAAAAAAATGGAGAACAGAAGAAAGAGCATATAAATCTTCATATGATACGATCGATGCTAAATTATAAAGGAGCATAACGCTGTTGATATATCAGATTTTAGAGTATGATTTCCGCCGAAGTTTGGTGGCGTTACTCGTGATATTGGTCCATGCAACTTTTGATAATTATGCGATAAACACTCAAACTGCAGACAATCCAATAATAGAATATAAAAGTATACATAAAAAGTAACACTTACTTCATTTACGGAGCGGAATTCTTGCACAGCAACCATTTCAGAGGAATTATCTGTGCCAGCAAACGTCTGAGAAGAAAAAGTATAAAAAGAATTACGAAAACTAAACCCCTATTCAATTTCAAGGGGTAAGGCATGGTTTTAGTGTGCCACCGGTCATTGCCCATTATGTTTCACAAAAAAATAAATCCATCTTAGAAAATGCAGAACCTCAGATGTTAGTGTAATTTTAATATTAGCAATCCTAAACAGATGACATATAGACTTAAAGATACTTTTTTCCCCCCTAATTTGTGCATTTCAAGATGATGGATTGATCCATTGCATGCTCCTTGTAATAAAGTTTAGCTATTTTGTGTTTAGGAAGTCCCACAAACAAGACCACAGTTGGGTTAATATGGTGCATACGAGTATCACCGGAAAAGTGCAGTGAATCTTACAGGTAAATCAGAAATGTGAGACCCCGAGTTCGCTGACACACGCCTGTACTTGTGTCTTGGAGAATAGAACTTGTAGTCTTGAGTAGAAACAGCTACTTCAGACCGACCTGTCAGCCGTTTGAACCTGTACTAATAAGCAAAAGGTTAATTACGAAATCTACAAAGTTCAAATAATATTTTCAATATTATCACCAGTTAAGAAACTGATGCTACTCTTCACATCAGTCGTTATATCCGTGTATGACACAGCACAAACAGGTGTAGATTAATCTCACGTATGTGGTAGGATTTAAGAGCTATGATATCATGGACCAACATATTAAGGAAAATTGTGCAATGAAAGTTTCAGATTAGTGCAGTTTTAGAATGAATAATCTAAGGGTTCAACTCACCACACAATGTCTTCAATAGGCATACTATTTGGTTTTTCAACAATATCCAGACCATTGACCACTACAAAACGAACCCGCTTTTCTTCTTGTATAACCAATTCTGGAAATCTTGTCCTTGTTTCAAGAGATGTTGCCAGCTCTCGTCTTTTGAATATGCAAGGTCCTGTATGCACAAGCACTAAGTTAAATCAAATGAAATCACAAAGTAGAAGATTTCACAACCAAAAATATTACAGAATTTCATCACCTAACCAACAGTAGTTTCTTGAAGGTTCTTAAGCAATCAAAGATAAAACCTTCTCCATTTAGACATAAGAAATTATTCAAATTTTGCTGCAAAAAGAATGAGCCCCACCACTGCAATGTGTAAATAAGTAGAATAACACCATTCCTATGCAGCATTCAGATCCATCCAAATGGGTGTATTCAACTATACACCTAATAACAAATGAAACGAAAGAAAAAATGTAATACCTTTCTTAGGAAATTTCTTAGCCAGCCTTCTATACAAACCACCAGCTGCTTCAAGGGCTACACCAATGGTCTTTTCACGGATACCGCTCAATGAAACAAGCCTAATATTCGCATCATTAACTAAAGTTTCATACAGATTTGCTACATACATCAAAGGCAACGCGAATCTTGAATCACCCTCATATTGAATCTCTCTCGACTTCCTCTTATTCAGTTTATCTTGCTCAGAATGACCAGTATAGTCAGCTTCTGATTCGGCCACTTCAATAACATGATCACTAACAAAATGATCCACGATAATTTGTAGAAATCTTGCCCTTGCTGATTCAATTGGTGAAACATCTACAGTTTAAGATTCAGCACAAGTGGTAAATCCATGTAAGACGGCATCCACTAAAAAAAAAACTAAATCCAGAGTTTGTATACACTATCAAATTTAAAATCAATAGTTCAATTCAAAATGCAATGAAATAATATATTACCCTCAATGGTCAAAATATCATATGATCCCCTTGACGTCCCATTATTCTCAATACCAGAGTGATCTTCCACTCCAACACTGTGAAGTGGTAACGAACTCCTATAAGATTCATGCATGCAAGCCTGGAGAAAAAAAGGCATACATGCTATAATTAATCACCAACATCGGCCATAATGATTTCGTCATCAATTGATACAAAGAAAAAGGCTAAATGCACCAATTCGTGCATTTTTCTAAGAACTGATTAGCATGAACTATTATCATGATTCGTAGTGAAACCAAGTTTATAGACTAACAAATATTAAGTTTATCGAATTCTCCAGCTTCAGAAACAGTAAAAAGCACATATATATATTCTTCATACTAAACCATCCACTTTCTAAATTACATAAAAACTTGAATATACTCAAAGCCTCTTTCTCATTTTCAGCTAGGTTTAAAAATCAACTAAATCAGCTCTCTCCCTTTTCCCTCATTTTTTTCTCAGCAACCAAACAAACACTTATCAAACACATAAGACCTAGAAAATTTCAATAACAATATGAAGTAAAAAACAGAGAAAAAAGAAAAAAAAAACTCCCAACATTAGAATCATCATCATGATCCAAGCTATCTCCTCGATCAACATCACTAATCCCTTCAATATCACCAGTCCGAGCATCAACATCAACAGTATTCAAATCATGCAAAGAATTCGCAATAAACGAATTCTCCGATCTCAAATTATAAGCCTCAACCGGAACCCTAGCCCCCATCCTCACCCCCTAAAATCCAAACCACCACGTTACAAAACTCCTCCACACCTGCCAAACAGTGAAACGCAGTCACTTCAGACGCCATTGAAATCGAAGATGATATCTAGGGTTTCGTCTGGTTCCAAGAGTGAAGGAGGATTTTAACGGCTATACAGACTGAAAAAGAGAGAGATTCCAAACCTGAGCTTTCGGTTGTCGGAAGCAGATTCCGAGGCTGACTCCGACTCACACACCTAGCTCCTAAGCCGATATTCATCGACTCTTTAAACCGGTGACTTTTAGGGTTTGATATTATGTGTGCACCCTTTCGCGCTAACCGTGAGGTTTTCTTATATTTTAATATTTAATAAATCTATAAATAAAATTATTAAAATTAACAAAAATATTATCATAAAATTTCTAAAAAAAATAGCGTTTTGTATAGATGATTTTAGATGGGGGAAATATGAAAAAAATAAACAGGAAAAATATTCAAAATTAGGGTGGGATTAGCAAAATGAGTAGAGGGAAAAAATAATTAAAAAAATAAACCTATTTAATCGGATTAAATACTACCAAAACTTGATATGCCTATTTTGAACATCTCAAAAACCCGAACTACCAAAAACCTGCACACCAAATGAGCATTTTAAACTATTTATGAGAGGATGACGCCTATCTGTTTTGCGAAGTCATTGCCATCTTCATCGTCTGGGTATTCGTTTTCACCTTCATCCCCCTTGTTGGCCTGCTCATTATCGTACTCAGCTTCTCTCTGATTATTGGCTTCGTACTCCTTATCTTCCATTGCTTTGTTAATTGTCGCCCTGTCTTCAAAGTCAAGCTCTTCCTTACTTTTATATGTGACTGCCGAAGTATTCAAGCTGCTTATTAAGCTTTCGTTTGTGTTTCTCTGATTATTGGCTTTATTGTTTTAAGATGTTCTGTGCCCTGAAGATTCTAATGCAGCTCCTCTTTTCCTTTTCAGTATTTCGCTTAGAGGCTTTGGACCTTCAAATGCAACATCATCTTCAGATTGTCGATGATCTTCAATGTTCATGTTTTTCCGCTTTCCAAGGGACTGTTTCTCCTTATTCTTGGCTTTTTTCACACTTTTCAGCTCCGAAAGGCTTTTTGGAGCAGCAAAATCAGTACTAGCTTCATTCATCACTTCTCTGCTTATCCGTGGACCCCTCAAATTTCGTTCCCCGATATTGTATTCCTCTTGCACTCTTGGTTTTATTCTGTCTCGAAGTCTACTATGTTGTGAAGCAACTTGTGGCCTTCTTGGTGACAATCTCCTCCGATTCCTTCCCCTGTCCATTTCCCTTTCCAGATGCAGATCACTACCATTGACTGTAGAAGATCTTCCCGGAAGTTTTATTCTACCCCTTAGACGACTACTAAAGGAGCTTTCGTTCAGAGGTACATTGTGTGCATCCCTCCTTAAAGAATCCCGGTAACTTCGCTCCTCAGCATGGTTATCTATGGCATAATCCTTACTGATAACTGACCTCAGACCATTAAGTCTCCTATGCTTTAACCGATGACGCAGATCAGACTCATTAATATCATCAGGGCTATCCGCTTTAGAGTGACCCCTCCTCTCCAAATGGGTTGGCCCAGACATTCTCTCAGATGAAGCCCTGTGGTGCACCCAGGCATACTGCCCATTCTTGTGCTCAAATGAATCATAGCCATATGGGTCAAACAATTCTTGGTCAACATCAACTACACCATAATCAGCAGAGCATCCAAAATCATATTCATTTGCAGCATTCAAGTTCCTTCTCTCGTGATCTCTTGCTGTTCCAAAACGATCTTCACCATGATAGTAATCAGAATCTCCGAGCTCATTATCGACGAGAACATCAAAACCTGGAGAGGATTCCCTTAGAAACTCATCAGCTTCCTCACAATTTTGAGGACGGTGATCATCTGATGCATGAGTATCGTTCGACCAGCTCAGAGAGTTTACTTCAGGAAGAGGAGAAACATTTGATTCTGTATCCACGACTGTAGGTCGTGTTATGGTTTTCGTAGAGTCAACTCCATTTCTCAGTGGAACTATTTCTGCTTCTGGACCAGGCTTTGCGACAGAAGGTTTCTCAACAGACTTGGGTTTACACACTTGTGAAACCTTATACTCTTGACTACACTTTATGAGACTGCTAAAACCCATCTTCAAAGTTGGAGGCTCGGCATTAGGTGTAGCTGATGGCACTTGAGGGGCTTTATTGCTTGTAGGATTTGGTCCATGCCAGAAGGCACACATGTCGCCTTTTAAGCAAAGCCCCTTTTGGAAGAAAATACAAGGGACTGCTTGTTTCCCAGAATTATGAGGAGCATGTGTTGTAGTTGTTGCTGTGGTCTGTGAGGACGACAGAGAAGACCCAGCAGAAGCCACTTGGGTTCCTAACAAACCATCGAGACACTGAAAAGACAACAGTAGACATTTAACAAAAAATATTCTGATAACATAAATGGACACAATTTTTTTATTCTATTTTAATTTGTTTCTCTTAGTTTCAATAATAATTAGACAAGTATCATCAGAGGTAAAGACATAATAGACTTACAGGATGCCGGAACGAACACTTTGGATTCAAACAATTTCCATTCAACCAAAACCAACAATCTCTTGGGTTAACACGGGCATATTCACTATGGCGATACTCACATTCACTTCCCTGTAGAGACGTAAGAATCAGTATGTGTATCGTATTGGTCATTCATTAATTTGCAAAATCAAATGATGTCGCTGGCTTGCAGATTTACATTGACTATCAATGCAAGTTTAGTAAGCTTGGCAAGTTAAGATAATCAAAAACCAAATAAAGAACTACTGTGTGCTGCAACCTAAAGCATTCATCAATTGGAATTCACTTCAAGCTATAGCTGCCTCACTCATACATGAGGAATCACATACAAAGACATTCATAACTAGATTTTACAACAAGTAAATCAAAATATAACTGCATCACAACAAGAATTTACAGAGATCAACTGCATCTTAGAATAAGTTTGTGAATCAAGACCAAACATCACATGAAAAATAAACACTATTATACATTGAAACACCTATATCCGCTAACACATTGGACTAATATGATCTTCATATCTCTCATGGCAATCTAGCATAAGTAACAACATTCCCTGTTCTCTCACCATTGTAATCTCTAGGTCTATTTACCAAATCCTAATATCTGACTCAAATCATGTTTCTCATCCACAATACATACCAATACATAACAAAGATCATCGCAAACAAAAAATAAAAACACTCCAGAAACCCTAAAATAAAAAAATCAACATGTAGAAGTTAAAAGAAGAGAAATCAAACCTTTTTACACGTAAGAGGAGAAGCGAGAAAGTATACACAATCAGTATTTCTCTTCAATGCCTCTTCTTCAGCAGAAGTCGCTAATGTTGTTACAGGTTGATGTTGCGGCGCTAGTGATTGATGTTGTGGTGGTAGCGAGCTCGCAACCATGGCGATTACTGCTACGATAATCACAGAGATCCTTCAATTCCGATCGAAGTATCGTCAATATATAGAGAGAAAATAGAGAAGGAGTTTGATCAAATCTCAACAGGCTAGAGTAAGTGCCGCCATGAACAAGATTTTGGAGCTTTTCTGTATTTCCTTTTTCCCTTTTTTCAAATGTTAAAACCCTTAGGGGTTAATTACACTATTCACCCTTATGTTTTAACTTATTATTACAAAACCCCCTTATAATATATTTTTTTAACACTTAATATACATTTTTTACAAATATTTAATTCCACCACTTTTTATTCATAATGTATAATTATATTGTATTTACCTTTCATTTTATAAGGTTTCAATAGTATAAAAGAAAAAAACTATAATTTTTTTTTTTCGCTAAAAAAATAGATTAGTCCAATAGAAAATAGAAGAAGTTATTATTTGAAAAACTGGAGACTAGAAGAAAAGTAAGTGTTAAAAAATATAAAGAGAGATTTTTGTAGCATAAATAAATTATATTATTGCAAAGTGTAATTATTTTTTCATAAAAAATAATAATTAAAATTTTAAAAGTACTTATGATAATTTAGTTTTGGACAAATTATAATTTGCACTAATTTATTTTTACATTAAAAATTAAATTATTCGTAAATAAAAAGTGATAAAATTCCATGTTTTTAAAAAATGAAAATCGCAGGGAGGTAGCTGTAAAATAAAATTTTACGGAGAGATTTTTGTAAAACGAACTAACTACGGGGTGCAAAATATAATTAACCCAAGAATCCGTTCGTCTCTTTCTCGTCAGAGAACGTCAATGGCGGTGGGTGGATTCAGCTTTCTTCATCTCTCTCTCAGTTAGGTAATAGTCTGTAATTGTCGATATGAATAAGATATACACATTGCATTCTATCTGGATGATGATTGATTTTTTACTGCTCTACGTTTGTTTGTTTGTTTGTGTTTTGGTTGATTCTTCGTCTCCATTGCTGTTTGTTGACCATAACGCCGTTTTGAATAGTTGCTGCTAGCAACATTTCAGCTGTAAGTGTAGTCTCCGTTTGGCAGGGTTTGAATGTTTGTTTGTTTGTTTTCAATTTGATTGAGTTTTTGTATTTAGAATGTTTTCTTGTCTTTTGGTGGAATTAGGTTTTTTGATTTTTGTTATTTAGAATACTGGTTTTAGTTTGATTTGTGTATCTGAACTTGAAATTGATGGAATCGAATTAGAACTTGGCGCTATCTTTGATTGTGTATTGAAGTAGCTGAATCATTAAGAATTTGGACTGTTTTTTGCTTGAATCTTGCACATTCCTTGTTCCTGGTCTGTTTGATTTCTATATATCACTTGCATTCCTTCGAATCAAATTAGAACTTGGACCTATCATTGATTGTATATTGAAGTAGTTGAATCCTTAAGAATTTAGACTGTTTTTTGCTAAAATCTTGGACATTCTTTGTTCCTGGTCAATTTGACTTGTATATCGCACTTGCATTCCTAGGAATCAAGTTAAAACCTGGCGTTATCATTGTTTGTGTATTGAAGTAACTGAATTGTTAAGAATTTCGACTTTTTGTTGCTTGATTCTTGCGCATTCGTTGTTCTCGGTTGCTGGATTATTTAGAAATTGTATTGGTTTTGAGTACTAGTTTATCTAAATAAGTTCGAGGGAATGAAAGGGAAGGTTGGAATCGTAGGAAGTTACTTTGTGTTGAACAGTGGAGCCAAAATTCCAGCCATTGGGCTTGGGACATGGCAAAGCGGTGGAGACCTTTGTGTTGAAGCTGTGAAAACAGCATTGTCTATTGGTTACCGTCACATAGATTGTGCCCATCTTTATGGGAATGAGATTGAAGTGGGGGGAGCATTAGGTGAAGCTTTGAAGATTGGGTCAT
>JAYMTB010000208.1:0-16701 GCA_036897585.1 Francoa sonchifolia | reverse complement strand
TCTGTCTCTCTGCATCCCAATCCCCTTTTTAAAAGAAACCCTAATCTAATCTAATAAATAATCTCACTCTTCCACAGTAACCCTAATCATAACTTACAATCATAAATACCCTATTGTAATAGTAGTTTACCATTCATATATATCGCCCTTCAATCTCCCATTTGGCTGCAAATATTGACTATAGGGTTAGGGTTAGGGTTAGGGTTAGGGTTAGGGTTAGGGTTAGGGTTAGGGTTAGGGTTTAGGGAACTGTTTGCTTTGTTTCTTTTCTATTTGAACACCCATGAAACAAGCGACCAAGAATTTCTCCATTCTTCACCATAAGACATTGACTGTTAACAGTGAAATCTGGCTGAGATCATGTTGTTTTTTTATGGAAACTGGAAGATATAATTACTTACAAGGACATTGTTAGAAATTTTTTGTTCTTTCATTTTGGCTATGTAGTTGAAATCTGAAGTTCCATAGGGAAATATTATCATATTCTGAGTATAGTTTTAAATTATGATGCAGCCTATTATGATACACGCATAGAAGTAATTGTTGGGTTATGGTTCATATTTAATTGATAATTGAAATAGTAAATCTATGGTGTTTTTTTGTTCTTGAATAAGAGTTTAGAATAACTCAAGATAGAATATAAATATTCTAATGGCATAAAAAATATTAGAATTGTAACTTGTAAGTATTCATATTTTTTATATAATAAAAAAACAGATGTAATTACAATATTGTATTCTCTATTTTTGTTATCATTACTTTTTCACTACAGCAATAAAGTCATAGATCATATGTGTCCAGCTGAGTAGTTCAAATTGGAGTTATTCAATATTGTTAAATCTTATTATTTAAAATAACACTCACATCAACTTATATCGATAACATAGTATGATAATAACTTGGAATAATGAATGATTTTGGTGTTGCATTACCTTGCTAATTTAGGATTTCAGATTCGAATTTAGGTACTGAGAGTATATAAGTTAGAAGCAAGATTGTGGCATTGCCTTGTCCAATTAAGCTTTTAAAGGCTAACAAGACAGACAACTCATTCTTTAATTCTACCTGAGACAAAAGGTAAAATTGATGATGGTGATGGTGATGGTGATGGTGATGGTGATGGAATTGTCCTTGCCAATAATAATAATTATACAAATTACACCAAATCAATCCCCATACCTCCAAATTATGAATTCTAATTAATAAAGATAAAACCAAAAGGTAATGTGGGTTTTACTGAATCATTTTCTCCTTTATTTTTATTCTTATCAAGGTCAACACTTAAAAAAATTTCGCCCCTTTATCAAATCAAAACCACACCATCACAGTGTTCAATTTTAAAACCAAAATTCACACTGTTTTTATTGTCATATTGTCTTCAAATTAGTAAAAAATTGAAACAAAAAAAACTAGGAAGAAAATAAATTTTAGACACAACAATATTTTCGTCTCTAATCTGTTTTCAATATCTACTCTAATGCCTATCTTTAAAACCCTTGGGATACTATCTCTAAAATTTTGATTCCTTGTACCAGACATAAATCATACTAATGAGCATTAAATTTAAAATGGAAATGAATGATTGGTGAAGAAGAGGGTTAGGGTTTTTAGGGTTTGTGTAAAAGGTGGGAATAGTATTATACCGTCAGTAGGGCGTAAGAACATAAAAAGCAAAGGGCAGAAAGTACGTCACTGAGTGAGAAATAACATTAAAAGGAAGGAGTAAATGTATTAAAATATATTGAGTGACGAGAGATTAAAGCTTTACTTCTGATTCACTTTATATCACTTCTATCACCAATTTACGCGTCTTTGTTTTTTACTTTCTTTTTAAAATTAAGCTGTAAGGGTTTATAATCTCTTTTTAGGTACTAATCAAGATTTTGATATAATTGACTCAAAACTATAAGAATAAATTGAAAACAGAGATTACACTTTCCATTGGATTATAAATTGCATTTTAACTTATAATCCAATCACTCGAATAAACAGTAAAAGTAAAATTAAATGTGAGAAATGGGTGGCATTTGGTAGATTGTTTTGGCCGACATTGTGTAGCTTTATTTCTTATCCAATCTATTTGGCATGATGAAGTGAGGTAAATATGTGCAATGTTGGTTTCAATTCAAGCGTGTCTTGGGCATCATTGAATTCCATATGCCACCCCTTCAATTCATAATGCTTTCACTGCTAAATAATTGTAACTCATACATAAGCAACCAGTTATATACATTTATTGGAGTAACTCTTAATTCAAATGAAATAAAAGTGTTTGTACTAGGTACATTCTGTGAGGTGAGAATCGAATCGGACCAAAGGAGATGTACTGATGTCAATTCGAGTCAAAAGAGCAATATTTGGATTCGGGTGAGAGCAAGGAACCAACTATAAGTGTACCAGAAACCGGGAATAACAACTTTATCTTGTTTCGTCAGAAATTCTCCTAAAAGCTCTGAGTCACTCTCAAAAGTTTTGTAAAGCGACGCTCTTTCTCTTATGAAAAGTAAGAAATTGGACGTTTATAATTACTTCTATGTCAAGACTTTACTATTTTTTTTGTGTTACCCCATAAATGAGGTGGTGAAAGGCTATTTATAGTAAGTATTATCATGGAAATGTGACTCACTAGTTATTACTACGTATTTACTTTATAGAATATGAGTCATCATGTATATGCTAAATGTCTATCTTCCTGGTCATGAAGCTAAAGAAAGAAACAAATGTCATATACACGACATGCCATGTGTTTTAGCTTGGGTGAGTCAGAGTCTCTACGAGTATATCACTTCACAATGTAAACGTTTCTAGTATATTACAATGGATTCAGACAGACAAAGCGATTCTCCTGCCTTTGGAGCATCGCTTTATTCTTCTGAACGGACTTTCTTACTCAAGCCTCCATGCCAAATACCTTTTATTTTTCTAGACCTAGACAAAACGTTTTTTATTTTTTTAGACCTAGACAAAGCGTTTATGTTACAACGCTTTATCTAACTTACTTTTTGACAGTGGGTGTCTATAGTTGAACTTGATTTTTATGGAACTTGGACCTAAGCTTTGATTGAGCTCAGGTAAATAGAAACTACTTCATTTTATGATCCAACACAAAATCCGTTTACCACATAAAGATTCCAGGTTTAAACCTGGAGAAGGCTGGGTGGGGATTGGGTTTATATAATTTGGACCATGAGCAGGCTAGGCCCATGGCGAAGACTGGGAAAGATTATGTGAAAATTATGAGTGGTGGGTCCAAAAAGCAGCCATTAGCGATGCCAAAGGTATCAGCAATCAGTTCCCTCCCACTCACGGAACAACGTGGCGTTTACCTAACTTCATTTCATCATTCATAAACTGAACAAACAATTTCGCTCTCTGAATGGCGGATCCCGTCGATCGTAACGGAAGGAATAACGGAGGAAAGAGACTGAAATACGCGTTTGATTCGGGATTCTTGATCGGCACACATCCGCCTGATAGTCCTGAAACCGTCGATGAAAACGACGGATATTCCGCCGTAAGCTCGAACTCTGGAGGTGGATCGACGCCATTGACGGATCTGTCTGAGAGTTTTCGTGTTTTTTCGGAGTCGGTTTTGAGAATGGAGTTAGCAGAGATGGAGATGGTGAAAGCGAGGGAAGCAATGCGGTTTGAGATGGAGAGGAGGCGAGTTGAGTGGGAGACTGAAATGACTGGGATGATGTTACAGACTCAGTTGCAAATTGCTTCAATTATGAAGAGTTCGAGTCGAAAGAGGAAGAGAAATAAAGAGCAGCAGAATGAACCATCAGTTTCTGTTGGGTAAATTCTCTGATTCTAATTTCTAACTCAGGTAAACTAAACGGGTGAATGACTCACCGAGTTGGTAATTTTTCATGATTTATGCAGGGATGGAGCTTGGCTGCTTAGTTTACTCCAGTGCAGTTTCATCTTCTGAATGGGACATGGTCAGTTTATAAGTTGAACAATCCCAAAAAATTTAGACCATGATAGATACTATTTTGTCAGTAGACAATCAGATAGCAAAACTAAGCTATGTCCTGATGTTGCATTTGAGAAATAAAAAATACATGCATATTATCTCCTGCTGAGACGTTTGATCGAATCAATGTAAAATTTCACATTTCTATGTCTAAAGTTATTTTTGCTCGTTATGCAACAAAGAGCAGAATAAGGGTAAGGTGGTACCTTTATGCCTTCTCTGAGTGCTTCAAACCATGGAGATTCGCAATCCCCTACATTACAACATCAACCGGGTTATGCATTTTCATGAAGTTGAATAATAAGCAAGTTGCCGAATAAGATTTGATCGTGCCTGAGATCAAACACGATCATTCAGAATGAACAAAGACAAGGCAAGTAAAACAATTTCATCAAGAATAAAGTTCTATGTTTGTTCAAATTCCATGGATGGTTACCGACAGAAGCTATTGATATGTTGATATTAATTATAAATTAGCACAGTCAAGGTCATCTACAAATACTCTCGAGGGGAAAAAGAGCAATACCACTGCTGCTTATAAATCACAATAAACCTAATGGAACTTTCTTTGTGTTACCACCCTGTCTTTTGGTTTTCTGATCTTCGATATCCAGTAGAGCCTTCCTTCTATTCATAGCACTGTCGATGTATTCTTGGAGTGGTGGCAGAAAACCCTGTTCTCCGTTTGTAGAAGTTTGGCCTCGAATTATCTATGGATGTAATTTAGTGAGGTTTAACATAATCATGAATGAAACAAGCAAATTTTGAAGGCTAAATTTGTTACTTACCTTTGATGCCCACTGCCGCTCTGCTTGTTGACACACGTCTCTAATATCCCTTCCAGACATTCTGCAGTTCACAGAGACCAATTTATTTGAAAAGCCAAAGGCAACAGCTTTATTATTCAGTAAGGGCGAAAACCCAATCAGATGGTACAGATGATATTAAATAAACATTGGTTTCTTTCAAACGTAACTATCAGCAATTAGATATAAAATTTTGGGGAATTCATCAAGCATGTCTAAACTTACGCTTCTGTTACTCTAGCAAACTCAATAAATTCAGATTCTGTTAGGTGCTTCGCATACTGAGCTGCTATTTCCTGACGGTTTTGCTGATCAGGTAGGGCAAAAGTAATTATTGAATCAAATCGACTGAAACAACAAAGTGGGTGTTCAATCAGTTTCTATATAAATTATTCTTAGTATGAAATAAAGTGCATTTACAAACCTAATGAGAGCAAGATCAAGGTCTTGCTTTCTATTTGTTGCAGCAATTACAACCACTTTCTTCTCCTGTTCAAATCCATCAATCTGCATTGAGAAATTTATATCATCCAGGTCATTTCATATCAGTCGTGACTGTAATCTATAGATCCATGTCATAGAGAAACATGCTTCCAAACAACTCAATTGCCGGTACAAGAATACATGATATAAACAAATCAAGGTCATATAGGAACTTGTTTTAGAGCTAAATCCAAGATTCTAATATAATAATGTGGTTTCAGAATGACCATTATACACATTCTAAATCAAGCAGCTCTATCAAATGCATCATTAAACTGCAATAAAAAAAAACTAGCAAAAGAAGACTTTTCCGGAGCCAAATATAAAATTCAATGGACGATAAAAGCACAACATTTTTGTAACATATAAACACTGGGGAACTCATCCAAATTTTACCTGTCGCAGTAACACTGATAACATTCTACGTGTAGCTTCATGCATTTCATTATCACGAGAAACAGCAAAAGAATCAACCTACAACAGTGAAGAAAAGGACAGGAAACTAGATTACTAATAGACTTCCACAGTTATTAAAGGCAAACTAAATATAATAATTAGGCAAAGAAATTGGAACACTAAATGCATAAGACCTTTTGAGACATAATAAAATGATCATTAAAGAATCATACAAACACGAACAGTTAAGTAAGAATTATTTGCATCAATCACCTCATCTAGAAAAATGAGAGCACCATTGGGAAGCTCATTGGCAAGAGAAAATACTTTTCCTAACAACCGTTCACTTTCACCATAGTATTTCGACATGACAATCTCCAGTGGCACGTATAGCAATGGGACACCCTGCAAAAGCAATCTATGTGTTTATCTTTCAAACTCTGCCATAAGTTCAACTACTCAAATCATACAGAAATCAGTGCAGTAAACTTAACTTCAGACTATGAAGTTGAAGTTCACAAATTAATGTGCAAGAAAACCAATGAGCATGTTATCCGCTTTAATTGAAACTCAAGATTGGTATGTCCAGCAAGAATATAAACACATACAGAAGACAAACAAATTTAATCATGCGACAGCCTAGCTGTAAAAGGTGTAGAGTAGACATAGATTGCCTAAGTAGCTCATTACTGAAAAAATGGCAAAATACAAAATTGGATAGAAGGCTGGAAAAAAATGCTAATGTTTTTTTTGTTTCAAAATAAAATGCCAAGTGACTCACCGCTTGATTAGCAATGACCCGAGTACAAGATGTCTTCCCTGTACCTGTAAGTAGACATGCACTATAAATGAGCTATCTCACGTATAATCAAATTTTGTAATGAAAAACAAGATTCATTAACTACTAGTCTCCACTTTGGTCCAGGCACAAATACGCTATAACCAACATTATAAATAACAAAAACACTTTATAGTCTTTGGTCTAAAAACTCTATGATCAATTCCACTTACTTGAATGGTGTGAATGCATAATCTTTACCATGCCCTAAGAGCATGACAGATAAGAAATAGAATAGACACAGTTCATTTAAAACAAATTACTAATGCATTCGCTGGAACATTCTGAGCTGAACCACAAACCTGGAGGACCTTCGAAGAGGACAGCTCGAGGTCTGTTCGACTCATACTTGCGGCGAGTACCACGAGCAATATCATCATATACTTCGGGACTACGCAAAGCCAACAATATTGTATCTTCTATATCTCTACATATAACACGTTAAAAATGGTATAAACTAACAATTCCATGCACAAACAGATGCTTCCATACTTGGTCTGAAACCGCAAAAATAGAGAAAGAGTTATGGACAGTGCCTGATGTTTTAATTGTCCAGGTTAATGGTCTTTTATGTCTTAATTAGTAATTATGTGTTGGTTAGATTTGTAAGATTTTTTGTGGGAGAAAATGAA
Source organism: Francoa sonchifolia (assembly GCA_036897585.1). Taxonomy (NCBI): domain Eukaryota; kingdom Viridiplantae; phylum Streptophyta; class Magnoliopsida; order Geraniales; family Francoaceae; genus Francoa; species Francoa sonchifolia. The sequence goes on along the minus strand of JAYMTB010000208.1, from coordinate 9,567 downwards.
TATTTCAGTTTTCAATGAAAATCTACTAAAAGCCCAACGAGTTCTTGAGTTTTCGTCAAACCATAGAAAGTATGAGGTTTTCTTCATCCTAGGCTTGATTCAATGTGATACTGGTACCCATAATTATGCCATTGTTCTGATCTTGGAGTTTCTTAGTTGCTCAGCACAAGAAGATATGATATCTAATCTTAAAGCCTTTATCATTACGCACATCCTTACATAATGGTGATCAGAACCAACAATTATCCCTAAATTTTGCAAGGCAAGCAATTAAGGGGATAGTAAACTGAAAATGAAGCAACAAGAGATGCTATGATTTACATACCGTTTTTGCTGATCATACCCAGCAATATTCTCCCAAGATATTTCACTGTTTGGGGAACCCATGTGGGGTTCATTGACTCCATATATTCTCACTCCCATGGCCTCGAGACTGGAAACCGATTTATTTGCAGATGGAATCTGGGCAGAACCTTCCCCTGGTTTTCTTTCCAAGTTTGTACTTCGTCCCAACTTTCCACCAGATATTTGCAAAACAGAGACCAATGCATCAAGCTCTTTAGCACTCAGGCTTCCCTTCTTTATGAATTCAATTTCCTGCATAATTTATGACAATTAACTCATACAACAAGCGGAACAAACACTCATATCTGGATGTTTCCCCCATGGACGCTATACATAGCAAAATAGAAACTTCTCAAAACAGATGAATACTTACTGCTTTATCATAGGTAGTGAGTGAACGGAATATGAGGATGCACAAATCTTCGTCATTCACATTCACATCTTCTGACTGCCCCTGACCATCTCCTAATACTTTATGTTTTTCTGGGCGACTAAGTGTTAGTTGCCAAGCAACTGCACTGTAATAGCACACAAGATATGGAGAGCACTCTTCAGACCATGTTGAGTAATACTAATTACTAAACAAGTACCAGATTGAGAAAATGGCTATGATAAGTGCAACAACAGTAAACTAAAAGGTAACTGATTGACACTGACAGCTTATAGTTTCAATAAACCTCTCCCAAGCACGCAATGACATATCTGAACCATCTCCGTTCCCCTCAACCTTCAGCCCAAGATGTGAAACAAGGTTTGAAATCAGTTGTGCAATTTCACATGCGGGAGGAATTTGAAACTTGATGGTGACCTATATCATGTCATATTCTCCTATTAGAAATATTTAAAAAATTAAACTAGAACATGAAAACTGAGGACACAAAGTTCAAGCAAAGACAAAAAGTGTTCAATAACCTTCTGGCCCTTAACAGCAACAGTAAATCGTGGATAAGAACCATATCGCATGCCTTTACTTCGGAGCAACTCTTCGATTCTCTGTCGCTCTTTTCTGGCAATTTCCTCCAGGTCGTTGAAACTTGAAGGAGAGTTATATGGTAATGGAGTTTTAGCAGCAACCTATGGAAAGCTAGGTTCACAGTAAAATCAATTCGAAGAATGCAGCTCAATAAGAAAAAATTATGAAGCTTGACACATCAGATTCTCATTCGTGCAATGGGAGGGTGCGGTGCTGTTAAAATCAGATCAATAAGCAAAATGATGAAATGGTGGAAGCCTTCAAACCCATTTTTTCATTACCTAACAAATCATCCCTAAAAAACAACTAATACAAACCTCATCAGCAGCATCTGCATAGGCAATTTCTAGTGATCCAACCGCAAATAAACCAACTAACACAGCCGAAAATGGAGAATATGATCCATGAGCTTTAGGAAAGAAACTTGGCCACTGAACTTCAGATGCCTTGGAATGCAGGCGATGATAAAAAGACCCTGCAAGTGTCAATAACAAGCATAACTTTCCATTTCCTCCAATAAATACAACGACACTAATGGACATATAGAGCCACCCTAATTTCAATTGCAACCCAAAGAAGAAAAACCAACACCTTCCTATCCTGAATTACATTCTAAATATACAAAACCTCTATTAATAGAAATCCTATTACACATAAAAACCACAAAGCCATCATCAATAGGTAAATTACACACATGGTCACTATTTCACAGCATCAAAGAGTTTATAAACGGCATTAAGACATCGAAACAACAAAAAATATCTATAATCATCAGAATAACCCAAATTCCAACCAAATAAAACCTAAAAATACTAAAGATTCATTTAAAACAACAAAGCGAGAAGTATACCGTGATATGACCGGCAAGAACTGTCACGCAAAGGATTTAGGGTTTTGGAATGACCGACGGTACGCCATGCGCGAGCTGTTCTCACTATTCGCGCGAAAACCGCCATAGATTCTTCAAATACACAAACTTCCTCTTCTGGAATTTTCACTCTATTCTTCGCTCTATATGTGTACCCACGGCGCACATGAACTGCCGCCGAATTGATCCGTTAGAGGTTTCTTGGTTGGTCCAAAACGTAATTATGTTGTATTCTTTAGGGTATTTTGGTACTTATATTTGTTCGGTTAACTTGGCTTTCACGAAATAAATCAAGCCCGAGACGGGCCCAAGTGGTTTGTAACTGAAAAGTTTAACCGACGTAAAGGCCCATATGACATGGACCGGACCATTTCATAGTTTGTTTCTAACGGCCTTTCAGGCCCAAATCCGCATTATGTGTTCTTTTCAACACTCTTTTCAGTTATGGACTAGACATTCAATAGCTGTAATGGGCTGAGAAAGAAGCCTATTAAACTTTTAAATTCTTTAATTTGCAATTTTCTAAACCTAGAAATATATAAATATGTATTGAGCTAATTTAATTTTTTGAAGAAAAAAATAAAAAATTAAAATAAAGGTCACTTTTTCCAAGTCATTTTTACACTTAAAGTAAACGAACTGTTTTTACTATATTACCCACAAAAATAATAACTAAAATAAAAGTAAAAATCAAATTAATTACAATGAAACTTAAAAATTATAATAATTACTTAATACACTTTCTTATTAAGCAGTCCACGCAAGTTAAACAAATTACCACCACTATTTCCGACACTACCGCCGCCTGGCCTACCACCGGCACCGCCACTAACACCGCCGTGACCACCACCATTACTCTCATCACTTTTACAACTCAAATGCTGCCTATATCCAATACACATTGGGACATTCCAATTCAAACCTTTCGCTTTCGTCCGCCCTCCGCCGCTACAGCCGGCGATTTCCTTACTCCGGCGAGTCTCCGCTGTCGGTTCTTTCTTAACACCTTTTTCAGAATTTCTGACAACCTGTTTAACTTGCCAAACCGGACTACTACGGGCCAAATGAACTCCGGTCCGACCGGGACTATTCGGCCATTTTCTTGACTTAGACTCACCGGCTGAGTTACTCCGTGAACACGGCGCACTACTTACCTTCCTAACCGGTCCAGCTAAGGTAACTATCCGTCTAATACCACTATTTCCGGCCGATCTACTTCGTGAAAACGGCCAAATATTAATATTCAACTCAGCCGAACTCGCCCTAGTCTGACTCGTTTTCTCTCTCTTCTTTTCCTTACCAGTACTTTTCTTTTCCCCCTTTTTGAAAATACTCTTCCACCGGTTCGAACCGGTTAAATTTCCTCCGACAGATTTACATACGGCCGATGATAAGTCTGAACCCCGTTCTGAATTTCCCGTTTCCGGTTCTGAATTGCCCATTGCCGGTTCTAAATTGGGTTTTGACGTTTTCTTACGATAAGGAAGATCCGGTGGGTCACCGGTTAACTTTCCTAGAGATTTAGCCATCGCTGATGATAACTCCGAACTCGGTTCTGAAATTTCCGTTTCCGGTTCTGAAATGGGTTTTGCCGATTTGGTCTGAAAATAAAGATCCGGTGGGTCTTGGTGGTAATGGTGGAGAGGGAGGAGTATTCCGTCGGAAAAAAGTTGGTCGGCGGAGAGGAGATTGGGTGGGGGGAAAGAAGGGTTTCTGACCATCCAAAATTCGAATTCCGGTGAGGCGATATCGGAGCTTTTCCGGCCACTGCTGGAGGGAGAAAGGATTGGGAAATCCATGGGGGAGAAAAATGGGTGAAAAGATTTGATTTTTATTTTGTGAAGGAAAGAAGAGACATGGATTAAAGAAAGGAATTTGAAACACCAACAGGCAAATGTTATTATGTATGTAGATTTGTACGTGCTAAGTACCTAATTTTATTTATTATGTATTACTTAATTATTATATTTAGGTAGAAAATCAATATTGTATTAATTTGGTTTGGAGTTTTAGGTATGTGATTGATTTAATCGGAACAAAAAATATATAAAATTTATTATTCATAAATACCCTCTAGATGAGAAATACTAATATAATATTTGATTAATCTAATAGCATATTGTTATAAAATTATGAGGATCCTCCTGTTTTAGTAATTCTTTTTATTCTTATACTTTTATAATGCAATAACGGAATCTAAATATATATGTGGCAAGGAGTTGGAGTAAATACGTTTAAATAATTGTAATAAAAAAATATTTAATTTTTAACAATAAATTTATCTATATCTTATCTATTAAACAAATGTAAACTAGAAATACAAAAATAGAAAGATGGGAAATAAGATTTTAAATTTAAAGAAATTAGGTGAGTTTAAAGGCTTACCCAAATTTGTAATTAGAAAAAGAGTAAAAATGAATAATAATAATAATAATATTATGGTGACTTTAATGCCTCGTTTCATGTAAAATTACATACAGACATGGACGTATTGAAAACGATGTAACCCTAATTGTGTTTTAATATAATGCTGCTGTTACTTGTAGAAGGAAATTTAAAATTATAAAATGTGGGTTGAACTTCTGTGCCGTACCGTTCATGGAAAATAGGACTAGTACCAGTCTAGGGCTGACATTACTTGGTAATCCGAAAATATCTATTACATTACCCAATCAAATTCCAATATAATATGGACAGACCAATTTAGTGAAAATAAATTAATGATTTTTGATAGCAACTGCCCTATTGTATCTTTCACTTTCACTTTCACTTTCACCTTATTGAGGTGTACTATATCTTATGTTTTTTCTTTAAATATTATTTATTTTTCAGATTACAGTAATAATAAAAATAGTTTAAAAAATATATATATTATATTTACTAATTCAATAAAATGACATTCCTCACTTCATACCATAGCACCATTATTATTAGTTACATATTTTGTGTTTCTTTGTTTTTTCTAGGAAAGAGAAAAGGGATGAGTACAGACAGAGGTAACTCTTAACATTATAATGGCATTGGCAGGTAAATAATATATGTTTGGATCATTCTTTAATTCCTATTTCCTATTTCCTATATATTATAAAAGGAAACTTCTTGTGAACATTTTTTATATTTAAAATATTAATTAAATAATTATTGATTGTGATTTGTTTTCTAATCAAACACTCATGATTTGGTGAAAGACAACTTTGTATATAATCCAAAATTTAATTAATCATCAAAACCAAACAAAACTTTAATTCAATTAGTAGGCCATTAGAGTTATACATTTTTATGAATAAATTTACACACAATATTTAATATCACGCAATAAATCATGAAACATAATTATAAACCAACAACAAATTTCAATTTATTTATTTTCGTTAATTGAGAAATCCACGAAATTCGAATCATGATCATATTATGAAATTATTTTACTTTAACCACTAAATTAATGTATCAGAATTGGACAATAATTATAAGTATAAACTAACAATTATTCCATTAGTAATTACTATAAATAAAATAAAAACTAATGCATATATAATGTTATAATAAAGTATTAAATTTGTCTCTTGTAATTTTAATTTTATCAATTTCTTTCTAGTATGAAAATTGTACGGAATCAAGCATTTAATTTACTTATAAAATATAGATAATAATAATGTGATTTTGGAATTTGAATATTGTGAATGACTCAAAGCACTAAGCCTAGAATTTCACCGTTTCATATCCTTTGATCATATCCAAATTTGACTTCCCAAAATGAAATAATTAATTACGATGTGATGCTTACCAACCATAAGTGAAGAATTATTCTCTTCTCTTAAGTGGGTCCATCACATCCATGTGATATAATCATTTATCGCTTTGCACATCTTACAACCACCGCCACTAATTTTAATCACATTAATTCAATTAATTTTGCATTATTGTAACATAAATATTATCTCATAATATAACTCCAAAAATTAACTTTTGGACTAAATTTCTATTGCATAAAAATTCAATCAAATCTATTGAAATAAATAAATGTATATTCACTGATGTAAATAATTTCTTTGGAATTAAAAATATTCTTATATGCAGAATACTAAATGTTTGAAACGTTTTTACATAAAATAAAAATAATGATGTTAAATTGGTATTAATATTATGAGTAATAAAGTAAAAAGGTACAAATCACGTGAGTAATTAAATTAGAAAAACGTGGCAAAGGGTAAAATGAGGAGCATGTGATTTCACAGAGTTGATGCGAAGTCTCAAAGGAAAAGCAAATCTTACTATCCTCCAACCAAATCATGTTGATTCTTTTCTTTTTTTAATTAATTTGACTTTGGTGGGCTTTCTTTGAGAGCCCCAATAGTTGAATGGAAGAAGAAAAACAAAATACTTGTTCACTCTCGCCTACCCATCACCAATGACATCAAATATATCTTTGTAAGCATGGAGCTTGGAAATGATTAATACCAACATCAACAATTAAATTAAATTAACTTAAATGAATGAATAAGAATCATGTTTTCATTGATCCAATACAAAAACACTCATCATTATCACACATGCTAAATTCTATTTACTCTATTTGAGGAGGAATCCATAAAAGTGATTCTGACCAGCAATGCAAATCTCTTTCCCCTTTTTTTATTTATGGAATTCCTGTAAAATGGCTTCATTCATTCTTCTTATCATTTTAATACCTCAAACCACTTATCTTAAAGTAATCAATTTTAGCACAAGCAGCACAACAACACAACATCATCATTTGCAACCTCAATTAACAACACAACATGTTTCCCCCATCCTTACACCATGTGGGTCCCACCTAGAGTCTTCAAATTCTCATATTTAGTACTTTATTTCACCACCCAAATGAAAACAGGCTAAGTACAAGCAACAATTTCACTATATGTTAATTAGACTTGTCTTTTTATATTAAGTTAGTAACAACATAATTTGACATCCAACTCTGGAAATCATAATTAACATTGTAACTAAGTGGTAATCCAATTTAAAGTTAGATAGTACGCGAGTAATAAATGTGCGAATAAAGTATACTATTTAACTCATTTATAGAACACCCATCATTGAAAAACAGTAGAATTAGAAGTGAAAGTTACAAACTTAAACTAAAATCATGATTTAAAAGTGACCCACAGGCCAATTGTGCATAAATGATTAAAAATCCTCATTTCCTCTTCAAAAACACACACAAACAAACCAAAAAAAATGCAAGCTTCCAAGAACCACAACACCAACAAGAAGCAAAAGCTAAAAACCAAAGGATGCAAAACACTATGTTGTAGTTGTAGCAGGCTAAGTTTCTCATCATCAGAAGAAGCAGATCAAAGCTCAAACTCGGATCGATTCGCTTCGATATCAAGCCTAGCACATGCCATGGTTCAAGAAAGACTAGACCAAATGATAAGAGAAAGACAAGAAGCAAGAACTATAGAGAAAATTAGAAGGAAAAGAGACCAAGGGAGTAATAATAATAATAATAAGTTCATTGTAATGGTAGCAATGGAGAAAAACTCAACGGATCCAAGAATGGATTTTAGAGAATCAATGGTGGAAATGATTATGGCTAATAGGATTGAAGGAGCTAAAGATCTTGGTCGGCTTTTGAATTATTATATTTCTATGAATTCTGAAGAATATCGGAAAATTATACTTGAAGTTTTTCATGAGGTTTGTTCAAATTTGTTCTTGTATTATAAATGAACATTTTTGAAAATTTATAATCATTCATATGCATGTGTGTGGCTCTTGATCATATTTACAAATTTTAATAAAATTGTTAACAAAAATAATCCTTTAGTCTCCAATTTTTGGAAAATCAGTTGAAAATTGAAAGTTTCTGATTCTGAAAAATCATATTATTGGCTGCTGGCATGTCACATAGTCACTGTGGATGCCAAAGTAAAGAATGTTCTGAAGTCACGCTTTAGGCCGAAGTTCAGGCCTTATGGTAAACCATTGGCCAGATGGCGGTACTTGGGATTATTTGACAAACTAAAACCGTAAACATAATCCCAAATCACTAATTCTTCAAAGTAATGAAATATGTAATAATATATTGTGAAATACAAATATTTTATACAACTTTCAACACATATTTATTTATAGTAACATTAGGTAACTCACAAATCAACCAAAATGTTTAGGTCCGTGGCTGCAGTATTCATGATGGCTTTACTTTCACTATCTTTTTTGGCTTTACTGATAAAATAAAAAAAAGAGAAAAAACTAACTAATTTCACGAAAATGGAATACAATGGCCTCGCTGTATTCTCTAACAACTTCTTCTAAACACTCTCAAACTCGCTACCAAGCGGTAGCTCATTCAGAAACTCTTTCACTGCAAAGTCATCCAGACTATTTCATACTTCTATTAATTGCATTTTCCACTGTTCGTACTGTTTGTTATGATAAACAAATGTGCCTTTCTACGATTCAGCATATAATTACTTGTAAATTCATACAAGTTTTAAGTATATAATTATATGTAAATTCATACAAGTTTTATAGCTTCTATTCTATTACACACGAAATCTAGTATGTAGTATAAACTGTATTTAACAAGCGAGAAATGTATATGAACAAAATATTTTGTTTACGGTGTCAAGGGAACTGCCATATCCTTGATCAGCACAAACACGCTGCCGCCATCTCCCCTTGAGATACGAAGGTCATCATCGAGGTATGTTGTTAACAACCATGATTCTGCATTGCTGTTTGACAATGAGAACTTGAGTGGTGGTTGGCTGGAGATGGTTTTTGCAACTGATGAAGCTGTATCTTGGACGGATGTGATTATGCCTTTCAATGGTGTGAGGTCAATCTTTTGTCCTAGAAATTCAACGTTTTCTGGCAGTACTATTGAGTCTGTTAGCTGGGGAGTTCGGATGATTCCTTCTTCAAATTTGATCTGAAATTTGAAATACAAGCATAGGAGAAACACAATCAAACTTCATCACGACTGTATAGCAAGTGAGACACTATCTGTCTTAAATACCCCTCTTATGAATGTTGTGTGATATCAGAATATGGAATCTTGTGTTTTGATTAACTAGTCAACTAACCCTTGAAGGAATGAAGTGCTATCGGGATTTCACATTTGTTGGAGTTTCATTGTTAACCAACAATAAGCCATGTCGGAACGAGTAGAAATAGAACTAGAAAACATACCTGAACACACTTGGGACTCCTGATTTCAAATTTGGCATTGGTACTAATGGAAGTTGTAGCCAATGGACCGGAAAATTGAACAGAGTTCTGGACAGTGAGATTTTTTGAGTCAATAGTCTGTGATATCTCCTCCACCTTCACCAACGGCAATGTACCCTTTGACAACAATGGAAACAACCCTGCGAAAGATGTGTACCTGCAG
>JAYMTB010000207.1:0-16731 GCA_036897585.1 Francoa sonchifolia | reverse complement strand
AGACAAATAAAAAGTTTTAAGGAAAGTGATTCACGCCTCAAAGTCGATTTATTCTTCATTCTCTACCCTTCTTTTATAACATATAAAGCTAAAATAATTAATTTTGATAATTTTAATTTGTTCGTCCAATTCTTTCCAAGATTCTATTAGGCGCCTTCGACACACAAAATTGTGACATGTGACAAATTTGTAATTCTCTAATTTTAATTTCTAATTTTTTCCTGCTTTTTAATTATTTTTTAAAAAACAAAATTAATCAAAATTAATAATTTCTTCTTTTGTATATTTGATTTTTAATGAATTTATAGAGAATTAATTTTTTTAAAACAATTTCTTCATTTTATTTTTTAATTTTTATTTCCTTTTTCTAGTTTTGAAATTTTCTCCCTTTTTTTTTCTCTTTTTTTTAATAATTTTCTTTTTCTTTTTCTTTTTTAAATAATTTTCTACTTATTTAATAGAAGAAAAGAAAAAAAAGGAAAGTTTAAAAATAAAATAAAAAATCGAAATGAAAAACCTAAAATTACCTTTCTACAAAGATTTTAAACAAAAAGTAGTTAAGAAAAATGTTTCAATTTCTTTATATTTTAAAGATTTTTCTTTTAAGTTCTGAAATTTCCTCGTCTTTTGTTTAAATTTTCTATTTTTTCTAAATAGCCGAAGAAACATCAAAAGAATGAAATTTTTTTAAAAAAAATTTAAAAATTGAAAGAAAAACCTAAAATAAACATTTTCTTAAACAAAAGTTAAAAAAAACATACCAAAACTCAATTAAAATTAGAAAATTATTGTGTACTATTTTGGCTCATTTATAACATTCAATAGAATCTTTGACGAAAAAACTAAAAGATGTCAAAATTAGTTCTTTCAAATTTGTATTTGTAAGATAAAACAACGTTATGTAGTTAGAGGCTAAACATATATTTATGCCAAATAATAATATAAAATGATGAGTACCATGTATTTGATAAATTCAAAGTTGATAAAATATATTAATTCTGACATGGAAAACTTTATTGTATAATAACTATTGCATGAAAATGTCCTAATGAATTTAAAATAAATTAACATTATTTAGCTTGTCTTGATACATTAATACATCTTGACTTGTATGATTTTTGAGTTTATTTAATTTAGAGAGATTCAATTAGTATTCAGTATGATAAAACTTAATTCAAAGTAAGGAATTGATCAAATGTTATAATTAATGTTCAAGGAAATGGTCTATTTCATGTCTCCCTTGAATTATTCTCAAAGGATTAATAATTAAGAAACGTGTTTAAGTTTGTAATTAAGAGACTTGTATATAATTATTCGTTTTAATTAAATTTAAATTCACACCAAAAATGTGGGACTTATACAAGCTTTAATGCCCTCAAAATACCTATTATTGTTATTATAAATAATAATTAATGCTACATAAGTAGTATCCAATGTACCCTGGTTCCAGAACTTAAAAATAATAAATCTAGGATTGGTTGAACTTTCAAACTTGGAGAAAAAAAAAATTAATTTTAGTATTAACTAATCCAAAATAATCTTGAGTAAACAAAAAAGTGTCTTCACCAGTTCAATCAGCCTTCAACCTTACGAACTTGGATATGGTGAGTAGATTCGTCACGCCAGATTGGTCGTGCTCCACTTTGAACAAGAGTAACATGGTTTTCTGCCGTCAACTGACCATTATTCTGATGCATAGAAATTGGAAAGTGAAAGTGAGTTAAAGAACGTGAGGTAGTAGTTTGAGGAATGGTGAATCAATTATCGAGAGAGAACTAACCAATAATAGCTTAATTGCTCGAGACAATGTTTCCTCTGCGTCATCTGAAAAGGGCATAGATATGGGAACAATGCCCTGATAAAGTGCTAGCCTCTGTTTAATCCTTTCTCTGTAACACATGGAATTGTGTCAGAGCAAAATAAATCTGGAAGTATTTCATAATGAAACACCAGAACCATTCAGAAAATTATCATATCCAAGTTTGCAGAAATGTTGAATTTTCATTTGATATTATTCTCATACAATATCGTCACGCCATAGTATTTCTATATCAGTGAATGAATGAGATAAGAATAAACTCATGAATCTAGCAACAAGGTTAACTTAGAGAAAAATGCAGTATTACACCATTACTGAAAAATCGAGAGTGTAAGTTTGGTGATTATTCGATATGCTGACATTTTAAAGGAATTACACTAAACTATCATTCCCCAGACATGAATATGTTAGCAAACTTAGAACACAGATGATCCAACTTCTCGATAGATGATTAACAAAATTAGGTTGGGCATATAAGTAACCGTGATCACAATTATCACGGAATGTCCACAAAATTATATTTTCAATTCTTATAACTGAAAAATTAAAAATGTTTCTATTCAATGTTAAGTTGAAGAGTCCAATAAGTTCTGTAAAAATTTGAGATGAAAAGCATGCTCAGGAATCAGTATCCCAGTTCGTACCTCCCCCTTAATCAAATACGAGCATAATTAAACAAGATAAAAATACATATAAAATCTGCAGGTCAATCAATTTTAAATGCCATGTGTATGAGAACCCATGAAAAACCAACACCAAGCAATTTAAGTATTCACATAATATTACTGTTAAGACTCACTCATTTGTGAAGGCATAGATTGTTGAGGAAGGCCGATAATGGCTCAGAAGTATAGCCATGGATCCAGTTCTTGTGAAAACAATGATGGGAGTTTTAAGAGTGTTAGCCATAGTCGTGGCATGGTAAGCGAACATTGCACCCATATGACTCTGTGAAATAAAATATCATCAATTTACTCACTTTTAAAGAACGTAAAGCATGGCATTTAACAAAAAATTAATGTTTCATTTCTCAATGAGCACAGAACCAAAAATCCAAGTACTATGAGAGTAAGATCTGACAATGTATTCAAACAAACTTGAATGACATGAGAAAAGCCATGCTTATTTTATAAAAATAAAGACTGACCTTATGGGCACTAGACTGACTCGGAGGTTTAGTGTTGATTGGAAGACTTGACTCCATCCTTGATGCCACCGTATGCATTACTTTAACAGCTTTCAGTGGAAACCTGCAGCAGCATTTGTAATTAACATAATGATAACAAAATTTGTAGCATCCAAGGGAACATCAACTCTAACAAGGAATGATGAATAAAAGTATGCACACATGCAGAACAAGGCTGTTTATTAACATTGCTGCCATTATGTAAATCAAAATATATTGATGACAATGATTTCACGTCATTTACCACCTTCCTTGTTTCTGAAAAACCATCAACTCATGTTATAGTGATCCAACAGTTACAAACAAGAAAACATGATGTAGAAAAAGAACATAACACAAGTCTTTGTTTATAAAGGCTTTACTTTGTTTCAATTGGAACACCAAAAGTGGAAAAATTTAATTCTGAATCATTATTATATGACTGGAGACAAATAGCCAGCAACAAAAGATATGATCGACTTACTTTCCATGTGCAGTTTCTCCAGATAACATGATTGCATCAGTACCTTCTCGTACAGCAATTGCAATGTCAGATACTTCCGCCCGTGTTGGTGTAGGATGAATAATCATGCTTTCCAACATATTTGTTGCTACAATAACTGGCTTCTGCATATTGTGACACCTTCGAATGATATCCTCCTGTTTGAATGACAAAGTGGATCTCAGCAATCCAAATATAATGTCTAAATTTGTACACCTTTTATATCGTGTGCATGGATTTTGGATTTATATTGATGGGGGTGAAACTATATTGAAGACAAAGAAGAAAGAAATTACTTCGCATGTAGGGCCAGGTTGAAGATTATAAAGATTCAAATGTTGTCTGACCAGAGAAATTGGTTTCAGACCCGAATCTCATTCAAATGTAGGGCCAGGTTGAAGATTATACAGATTCAAATGTTGTCTAACCAGAGAAATTGATTTCAGACCAAAATCTCATTCAATATCTTAAATAGGGAACATGCAACATATGCGACTAGCATCTATTTACCTGTAATAAAGGGACTTCCTCAATTGGAAGTTCTGCGCCAAGGTCTCCACGAGCAACCATCGCCTGTTAAGTCACCGAACATTTAAGATGCAATTGGACATAATGATACTGAGCAATGTAGGATTATTGTAAAATTGATGGAGAAAAAAGAAGCCTCCAATCTCAAATTGTTTACAACTCACTCTGACCAGTAATGAATTGTATGTCAGCTTCACAATTTACGGTAACACAGTATACTCAAATGTATCTATGAATTTCATATCAACATAAAAGGAACCTATCATGAGAAACAGGCACATATAAGACATATACATATTTTAGAGCATCTGTATGCTATCAGAGACTAGATAAGAAAATGTTAATGATTCCTGGATTCACTAAAATCGTACAAATATCAGGAGCCCTTATGCAATGCTTGTTGACAAATCATTTTTCATCCAAATCTTTGTTACAGTCACATTTAAGAGTATGGACATAATGTTCTTCAGGAAGAAGAAGTTAATTTTCATTTATTTTTCCTGCCAGCCAAAAATAGATTCCATAAAGTAGAAGAAAAAATATGGAAATCACCTCAGCTGAAAAGAAAAACAAAAACAGAATGACAATATTCTAGATGATACAGCACAATGAAGTCCTCAAGAGTTTAGTCCTCAATCAAATAATTAGAATGAGCTTCCCTATTGTAACTCTTCCTTTTTCAGTGCCCCATAGAATGACAAGCAGATATAACAGAACAAAGCGTACTTCTCGTTTCCTTCTAACACTAAGAAATGCTGTATAAGAAATTCATAAGGCGACACTTTAAGAATGTAGGGAACTAACCCCATCAGATGCAGAGATTATTGAATGAAGATTTGGAATAGAGTCTGCACTTTCAATTTTAGCAATGACATGAATACTCGCATTGCAGCCTATACAAGAAGCAATTCCTTAGTAACATGGAGAGAAAATTTTGAAATGCATAAATAATAGTAAAGGATTACTTTTGAGATAATCTTTCAACTCATGAACCACTTTAGCATCCTTCACAAAAGAGAGAGCATAGAAATCAACTTCGTTGTCCACCCCAAACTTAATATCTTCCCAGTCTTTGTCTATAAAATGATACAAAGATCAGATAAAGTACTGAATAATGTATTATATATATGTGACAAAACAAAGAATAGTTGAATAACATAAGAAAACTTCATATCACAGACTTTTGAAATAGAACACACCTGTTATTGAAGGAAGGGTTGCACTTTTTCCACGCACGTTTAAATGACGCCTTGATTTTAATTCTCCTCCATCAACAACTACACATTTAACTAAGTCCTTCCATTTAGACTTCACTGTTAAAGACATCATTCCACCTAGTACAGAAACAAGAGATAACTCAAAGTCAGATGAACCAGGAAGAAACTTGCCCCTGAATGAAAAATGAACTTTAGATTGACTAAATGCATGCTGGAAAACTCAGGGAAAAAATGGGACTCATGATTTTTAAGGACTCTCGCCCGTAAAAAGTAATTTCCATTATTTCAGTTTGGAGATTGAAAGTAGCGGTCAACGTCAAAGTCTAATTAAGTTACTGAAATCAATAGGTAGAAAACTGGACCAGATATTTGACCCCTGATGTAAGGCTAATTATCTACCAACAAGATTTCACCTACGAGAAGGGAAGTTTGGAAATTTTGGCAAAAACTTTAGGAACTAAGACAAGAATGTTCAGAAGAAATATTATCATTCTTGACTACTACTCAACACAGTTGAGCATTGTATACAATTTAAGGTTGAATTACGTAAGTCCATTCCTCTAATATGGCTACTTTGCATATATGTTTCCCAATACAATAATAATCCAGAAACTAAAAGAGCTCGCCACAATAATATAGATGAAATGCATGGATTCATACTAGACTCAATATTATCAGTCAAACGATATTTCCATAACTAACTCAGCATTTATGAATGTATTTTAGTTAGTACTACGTAAGCAGAAGGATATTCCTAAGAGAGACGGAAAAGACTAAGGTATGAGCAGACTGGCACACCAATCAAGCCACAGTAATATAAATCTACTATACTTACCATCAACCAGTAGTGTGTCTCCAACCTCTACATCATTCACAAAGTCGTCATAATTTACACTAACAGTGTTTTCTGTGCTGACTCCTCTTTGAATAGTGAAATTAAACTCTTGTCCTTCCTCAAGCATGATTGGCTTAGGTACATCTCCACTTCTAACCTCAGGACCCTGCATTAAGAAGGCATCACACACTAATATCCTTTTTTGAAGTAGATCTAGCAAACAAAAGTTCTAGAAAAGTTAATAAATTACTTGAGTAGATTAACAATGGTATTCATGTATTACAATTAATTTGGAAAGCAATCACTGCATCTTTTCCATTGCATCATTAATCAGTAACAAAAATCTATAATGTTACAGATTTTGTATCAAAATTAATCAAGTCTGCATAAAGTGAAAAGTTCTAATTTCTGGTTACTAACATATTTAAGTGTCCAACATCAGCACAGAATTATTGAAGAAAATTTTCAGAAACTAAAATACCTTAGTGTCCAACATTATGGCTATAACTTTGTCTTCAAATTGAGCATTGTACTCCTTAACCAGATCAATGGTTTTCTTATGTGATGCATGGTCCCCATGTGACATATTTAGACGTGCCACATTCATTCCAGCTTCTGCCAGTTTCCATATCATTTCACGGGAGCTTGTGGAAGGACCAATTGTACAGACTATTTTTGTTTTTCTTTGAGCATTTGGAGTTTTCTTCGCCTGCTCCAAAATGTAATCACTAGACTGAAGCTCAAAATTAGAGTTCAATTTTTCCTGAAATTCAAAGCAAAATTGAAGGTTAGTGATTTAAGACTATGAAAATATATATTAATAATCATTAGAAAAAGTGAAAGGATGCACTCGTGCAAAATTTCTCTCACCCAAACTCGATACCAGAAGACCAGGCTGGTTAGTAAGTTCTTTAGAATCATTATAAAGCCTGTTAACAACTTGATGTAGAGTTCCCAAACACATACATACTAACTTATCTTTGAACCGTGGGAGTAATTTGGTTCAGTATATAAGTATTCTACAAAAAATGTTAGTCGGACTTAATTACCAGAATCGTGACTCATGTATAAGAATACAGTTGTACTTTGAACTAATTAGTTTCCAAAGTAGTATATATTGGGACTTGCCAAGAACTGGTCCAAAAATGGACACATGTATATATGTACACTCCAATTTTAGTAACTAAATTATTCATCAATAACTAGTAGGATCTCCTAAAGTTGATAAGATGATACCTTTCGATTAATTTTAGTCTTAATTTAGTTTGGCGAGCCAACATACAATGTCCGATCCCTAATAACAAACCCAAAACAAAGGTCCATTATGATCCATTTGGAGATCATAGGAGTTAACCTAAACAAAAATAAACTAAAGTTTTATACACAACCCATTTTGCTACTATTTGATCTATCTAAAATAAAGCTCAAAGTGGAATGAATAAGCTCATGTTCCCAAAGTTATGACAGTCTGGAGAAATGACACAAGGATATCACAGGAGTTATATTACAAATAATGAAACAGGACTAACAAGGAGTCCTGCAAAGTGTGAAAATCTAGAGAAATGCAGTATAAATCAAACATTTCTTCTACTGTTTGAAATCAAAAATCACAAATTTGTCGCCATCTCTATTATGTTAAATACTCGGACTCAGGAACAAATATCTTACTAGCACATTCAAATTAGTATACAAATCTGAGGACATTGTGTTTGACAAAAATCAAAATCAGTGAATTCAGCATGCATTTGAAGAAAAAAATTGAAAGACTGAGTCATGTGAATCAGGAATATACCTAGTGGAATACTGAAAACATAGCAAGTACATATAAGAAAACAGTGTACTTGGTCAAAACAGATTGTAAAAATCAGATTCATAGATAGATTTCTCCAACAATCTGATTCGGTAAGTCAATCCTGCTGTGAAGCTCATACAAGAAAATATACAAGGAAACAAAAGCATAACACACTCAAAGGACTGTCCAACACTTATTCTAGTGGAGAAGATAAATTCATGCCGTAATTTCAACTTTTCCCTACTTCATCAACAATCAAACACCACAATCCATCAAAAATTAAACAATACTTCAAAAATCAAGATAAAAAAGCAGAAACAAACTTACAACACGTAGAGGACCGTTCTGCGACACAAGATTTCCAACCTGACTATTTTGAGTGACTTTAATCGGTCTAACAGCAAAAACCTGTTTCCGAAAGCGATTATTTCCATTTCTAGACGGAAAAAAGAAATTGGTCAAGTTTTGAGAGGACGATAAGCGATCGAGCGCCTTGCAAGCGTGAGGATTCGAGAGAGACATTTTAGCGGGAAGATTGACTGTCGACATTTATAAAGGAAGGAGGAATGAGGAGGAAGAAAGAGGCGGAACTCCTGACGAAAACAGTGGTTGTGAAGAGAGAAGAAAAACGAAGAGCGAGAGAGAGGGAATATACCACGTACTGCGCTATACAGGGTCAAGAAAGGCCAGAGAGATCTTCTCTCTGCTGCCCTTCCGACAGTTGACAAGAAAATCTTCCTTACAATGGTGGCACCACGTCATCTATATTTCAAAGCTATTCAACACATGACACGTGTTGTAGTGGCGTCATTTTATGATCAGTTGGTTTCAACCATAGTATTATGGGACCCAATTTTACACGTGTCTTGTGAATGTTAGATGTGGTGTATGTGACGTGGTGCCACTATTGTAAGGAAGAATTATTCTAAATTGACCTCCTAGTTTTCTTTCTCAGTGGTAAATATACCACATTGAGTGGTAATTATCCTGTAACTACTAAATGTGGACAAAAATTCCACTGAATGTGGTATTGTGTAATTACTAAAATACCCAGGTGCAACTACTTTTTCTACAAGCTAGAGTTTGTGGGCCACATTTAAGTGATAAAATACCCATATTTAATGGTAAATTTTATCATTTAATCACTAAATGTTATACCGTTTACTATATTTTGGTTAGTTTATGGTTTGGGTTGCTCTTGGTTAATTTATTTAGAAAATTAAATTATAATTTGACTTATTTTGTAAGAGTATATTGAAAAATATAGTACAAATTTATATGATATACATACAGACACGCTCATTATATATATTTTAATAATTTTATGGGAAAATGGTCAAAATAGTAAGGATTTTTAATATTAAAAATAATGACTAAAATAGCAGTTACATTTCAAGCGACGAATTTCATATTATAATGGCCGCCTTAAATTAGTACTATCTCTTTGTTTTTATCTATATGAATAGTATGAATATGATAGCATAATTAATATTTTAATTGTTTGTTCTATATTTTATATAATCAATCTCACATTTTGGTTAGCTATTTGAAATAGCGTAATTTTTTTTGTTACTATTGGTAAAGGCCTTTTTTAGGGAGACGGATTATAATACTACTCGATTCAAGGGGGTTGGCCCGAGCCCAATAACAAAGTTGGCCCAGACAAGCCCAACAAGGGTTCCAACGGCTCACTTGGTACGTAAAGAAAGACGAGGCGTTGCAACAGGAGCGTCCTGCCTGAAAGGGAACAGAGTGGGTATTTGACATGGCGGATTGAGAAAAGGTGAGCGTTTAGAGGGGTAGACGACACCCTCGAAGGTAGGAGGAGCGTCAGCTACTCTAAACCCACCAATTTCTTACGGATGCTTGGAGGCGTATACTGACAAAGTCCTAAAGTCTCTGAAATACTCGAGTGATTGCCTTACCCTTAGCTGACTGTCTGTCGCATCCCCGATCAATTCTGATTCACTCTGAGGATTGATGTGGCAGGAGCGCGGCGACAGCATCCAAGCATTAAATGTTTGTCTTATAGCATTAAATGTTTGTCTTATGGCATTAAATACTAGTCAAATACCAACACTTCACTGACAGGTAGGGCTAGGAGCCGCAAAACCCCCGTAGACGTGACGCAAGTGATGATGATCACAAGAGAGGACTTCCTATAAAAAAAAAACCTCTGTTTAGGTACTGTAGAGAGATCCGAGGAGAGGTGCTATTTTAGAGAAAGCCTTTTCGAGTGCCTGAAACGAGAGAGAATACACACAATAGCAAAAACCACGAAAGAAACAGACCGATACGCTTGTGTGATCCATACCCCTTTGCAGTAGAACCCGATTTTGGAGATCAGGAACTAGTCAAGTATACGCCGTGTGAGAGCTGTTAATCTTCTTTGTGCGAGAGGAGTCGATCGGTCCTTCTTTCTCACCCCAAACGTCTATACCGCTCCTGTGACCCAAAATAATCGATACGTCTTCTTTGGTCCCAAATCGACCCGCACCTCACAAAATCATCCGGTCGCAAACAGTTACCAAATTGGGCATCATGCCATTTGAATTTTGAAATAGATGGCATCAATAAATTCATCTATTTTAAACTTATTAAAATTTAAATCCATTCACCAAATAGATTATTCATGTTTAAAATCTCTAATTATTTAAAAGTGTATAAAACCTTAGTTTTCGGTACTAAATTAATATATACCAAAAATAAAATTTATATTATTATTTGTCGCATTACTGCACTAAGAAACAACATGCTCCACCGTTTGTGCTCCCCTGTCATTTTTTTTTTTTAAAACCATTTCGGTCTCATTAAACATATGATTTCAGTATAAATACTGAATAAACTAACAAAAATATTATGAATAACACCCATTAAAAATAATTTATATTCTTCAAAAATATTTTAGTCAAACACTTTTGATTCAACAGATTGTATTTTTTCTGCCCTTGCAATATTTTGAAAATCCTGTTTTCTTTTTTCCAGAGATGGACTTTCCATTCAAATGGAGCCTAATTGGGCTTCTAGATCGGCCTAGCCCAAGTTGGCCTCCTCTAGGCCCGGATCATATAATATTATTTTGAATCTAAATTTCATTTTTAATTTAAATAATTGGCTATTTGCAAATAATATAAATTACAAATAAGGAACTTAATATTTTTTTTTCAATTACATACAAAGGTATTGGAAGATAAATTTAACCTTTATGTAATATATGCATAAAACTCGCGAGTTTTAACCTAAAAAACAAACTATCTTTGTCATAGTGAATTTGTCTCAAACTTGTGGAAAATATAGACAATAGACATTCAAACAACATATATCCTTAAAAAGGAAACCAATTTCATTTTTTCATTTGCTTTTTATTAAAGCATGTACCACCAAAAAGTGTGACTTGAACAACAAGCAACAATTTATTTCTCTTGTACTTTTTATGGACCATGATTCCATTTTTATGTCAAATTCCTTGTATTTCTAGCACATTTTTTTCATTTAATTTGTGTGTGTGGTCATCTCATTTTGAAATATTGGACCATAATTTTGTATTTGGTGGTCGAAGTCATGTGTAAGGATGGTCCATTTTTTTTTTAGTGGTCACAAATTTGAATTATGAGAAATAATGTATGAAATACAATGTTAAAAATGTTATTATAACATGTTAGTCATATATTTAGGACTCTTTTATCGTACATATAAGATTTTTCCAATATCACGTGCTCTATTGTAATAGTTTTAATCTTGATTTTTGGTGTGTATATTGCAAAAGATACCGATTTGGGCTTTGGAACTCTTAGAATATGAAATTTAATTGATTTTAAAATTAGATTCCATTGATATTAATATGGCTTAAATACCATTCTTCCCCTTGAACTATTGGTCCAATAACAAGTAGCCCCTTAATCTCTCATTTTTCACTTGTTATCCCCTTAACTCTCATTTTGTATCCTACTTCACCTCTGCCATCAGCTTCAATTTATTTCTTCTGTTAACCCTCGGCGTGACATAAATTTTGACTATTATTTTGAATTTCTATAATTAGATTCGTTTTCTTCACAATTATATAAATTAGGGTTTCTCATAATGAAATTACATTGATCATTTAAAAATTAGGGATTTCATTTGGGTAGTATTTCTCTATGTTCTTTTGTTGTAATCTAAAATTTGGGTATTGTCTATTAGTACTGGAAATAGTAGAGTGAGAGGGCGTACATGATATAATAATACCATTGTTTTGCTGGATGAGGACATTATCCTTATGGAAAAATGCTTGTAAGAACTTTTTGGACCGAAAGAAATTTCAAAAAACAGTCCTGCTCAAAAAATAAATGGGTTGGGCAATATGATTTTTTCAAATAGTATGATCCAACTCAGTCAAACTGTTGTTAAATGTTATTAATCATCTTATCAATATAGTTGAAGATTTTCATTCCGAAGAGACGAATAAAAATGAGAAAAACAGTGATGTGTCAATATAAATTAGATGGATCATAATGTTATTTTACCTAGTCATTGTTGTATGTTGTGTGTTTATTATTGTGTTTGTTATGTTAGTTATTTACATGGGCATTACAGTTGACACTGAAATCAAGCATTGGATTATCAAAATTGTATTACTTCATTCTCTCATCCCCTAAATTAAATGCTTCAGTATACATTTACCCCCTCAACTTTAGATTTTGTATCGAAATATATAATCAAAATTTCAATTCCAGAATAGCCAAAATGGAGGGAAAAAACTAAGTATACTAGAACAATCTCTAGGGATATAGTAATATATATGTGTGTCGCTTTCCAGGTATACAATAACTCAAATCAACTTAAAAATCATGACTAAAACGATTTTCGTGTTTGCGTGTTTGCGTGTTTACGTGTTTATTAGCCAACTTAGATGGTCAATGACTGATAAAATGATTTTAAAGGTCACTTTATGTTGAAATAGTGACACACTGAAATGATTTGAAAATAATCGTGTATTTAGTATATTAAATTATTATCGTGATTGCTAAAGTAGGGAAAACCTACCATTAGAAAAAACCCTAAAACACAAAATAGTACGGAGATTCGCCAAACATAAACCTATCAATCAAATGGAAAAAGATACCCTTGTGTACATGTCCTGTTCATCTTCTCCAAATCTGATTTCCAGACAGGGGGGCTCGTGAGATTAGATGCTCGTCTGCTTCAGCCGTATTTTTGAGATTGCTAGAGTTTATCTGTCACCGAGAGTTTTTCTCGAGCATTTAGAGTATGATTGTAAATTGAGAGAAAGAGAGAGAGAGAGAGAGAGAGAGAGAGAAAAGAGAGAAAGGTAGGAGGATTTGGGTGCAAAAGAGAGCGTAGTTTGAAAAGGACGCTTCATTTTTTTATTTTCAGTTTAACAAAATATTATTAATTTCCATAAGAGGAAATGGATGGAAGCTGACGGCAAAGAGGAAGGAGGATATAAAATGGGAGTTCCGGAAGCAACTTGTTATTGGCCGATAGTTTAGAGGGACAATGATATTTAAGCATATTAATATTTAAATATTTAAAATGACATAAAATTAAATTACAAATTATAGTATGAATTGTATATGTATCTATCTATACTGTATATGAAAATAGTAACTAAAATTAATTATTAACCAAAATTTTTTGTTATTAAACATTATCATGATATTTCACTTCAATTATTTGCTTAAACATCTTTTATTCCTCTAAACTATTGCAAGTGTGCCAAACATATTTTTCGACTTTCAAAAGTCATAAATTATCTTCTGAACTTTTATTTTATCCATCTGCCATCCGTTTCCATTCAACTTGTCGTTAAGGGTCTACGTGGCACATTAGTCCTCTCCATTTTTTTTATTTAGAATTAAAATTAAAAAATTAAAATTAAACAAATTTTTTTTTCAATAGTTTCAATTCACCATAGTCGAAATTTTGCTGGAAAATTTATTGAAATTCAAATCAATTGAAGTCAACGTTAAAATTTTTGTAATAACCTATGACGATTCACCGGAAAGTTGATTTTTCACAAGAGGTTTAAATATTTTTTACCTCCTGCACTATTGCAAGTGTAACAACTCTCAAAAGTTCCAACTAGTCCCTTAGATTTTTTTTACTTTTTTTTTTTTACGAATTTAAAAAAAAAAATATTCACAAAAACTTAAATCTCAGCACCATTCATAGTACTCAATTCACAAAACCCTAATCAACCAAATATTATCCTCTCTCTTAAAATCCAAAAGATCCAAGATTTTATATACAAATGTTGATTTCAGATATCAAATTACAAAAATTATCAATCGAAATCACTATAACTCAAATTATTAAAATCGTTACCCAAATCAGAAGCCCTAAAAATCCCTTACCCAAATCTCAAATCCAAAAAAGATTCAATTTTTCCTACCAAAGATAAATGCAATACATAATAAACCAAACTCAAATAAAAAAATTTGATTATGAAATCAAATAAATTTCAGCATTGTTGAAAGTTGAGAGAAGAAGAATGAAGAAAGGAGACGAGAGAGAAAGGGAGAATAGAGAGAATATAATTTTTATTTTAAATTTGTAAAAAATATTAAAAAAAAAGTGAAGATCAATTGAACAAGAGGTGACGGTAGGAGATAAAATAAAATTTAGAGATTATTTATTACAGTTACAATAGTTTAAGTAATTGAAAAATATTTAAACCTTTTATTTAAAATTTTTTTTTTATGCTTTGAAAAGCTAATGAGGAGTTTTTAAAAATTGGTTCAACCTTTTTTTTTTTATTTTTTTAAATCAATTTTAATTTTATTTCTACAAAAGGACATTTTAAAAGAATTTCTAAAATTAATTTTAAAAACAACTTTCAAAAATTAACTTAAAAAGTCATAACAATAATGTATATCCATTCAAAACACTATATAATTCATGTACTTTGTGAGTTTCCAAATCAATTTACCTTTTCCTATTCAAAAATAATTTGATTATATTCTATCTAATTTCCACCAACTTACTGACCCCACATCCAAACACAATTTTAAGAACAGCTGTCACGACGTCGTTTCATCACTGCCAATATTGCCACTTGTTAGTCTTTCCAAAATCTAAGAGAGGGAAATTATAATCCGAATGTCGTGGAATACCAGCGTTTGGCAACTCCATTTGTATATAAATTAATATAAAATCCACTTTCCCTCTCTCTCTCTCTCTCAAAACCGTTCTTCCTCTTCGCTCGATTCTTTCACCGCCAAAAAAAACCCTAACCCCAGTGTTTCGCTATTGTTTCTTTTGTTCAGAAATGGCTTCTGTTACTGTTCCGTCTCGTTCGTCATTTTCTTCTTCTTCGTCATCTCTGTTTCCTCGCTGTCATTTTGGCCATGGAAGTTTTTTTATGAATCAGCGAATATGCGCTCCAAACTGTGTGGTAAGTGATATTGTATTTATGTATGTGGATGCTTTACTTTATGGTTTTCGTAATGGGGGAATTTGAGTTTGATGAATTTTGTTTCGTACGAGTGTTTGAGTTGAAAAGTAGAAGAGAGTTTGTTGTCTGGAATCGTGTTTTCTAGGTGTATATCTATGGCCTTTTTGGTTAAGAGTGTTGTGTGATTTTTAACTACGAATAATTTCCAACTATTTGAGGAAATTGAGTTTTTGCTCTGTAAGAGGTTTGGTTCTGCATGAAAAGAAAATTAGCTATGGAAGTTTTCTTCTGATTCAGCGAATTGTGCTCCAAACTGTGTCATTAGTGTTTTTATATTTATGCATTTGGATGTTGTACTTATTGTTTTGTATTGGATCAATTCGAGTTTAATAAATTTTGTTTGGTTATGAGTGTTTGAGTTGAGAAGTGGAAGAGAATTTGTTGTTTAATTTCATGTTTTTGGTGAAAAGGTGTTGTGTGATTTCAACTTCGAATGTCTGCCAAATCTGAGTAAATTGAGTTTCCTCTTGTTCTGTAGTAAAAGAAAATTAAATATGGAAGTTTTCTTCTGATTCAGCGAATCTGCACCCCTAACTGCATATATTCATGAATATGGAATCTGTACTTTATTGTTTTTGAATTTATTTATGAATTGGAAGTATTTGAGTTTAAAGAATTTTGTTTGGTTAGTTATGAGTTGACTGGTAGAAGAGAATTTGTTATTTGGAATCGTGTTTTCTAGGTGTGTATATGTGCGGCATTTTTGGTGAAGAGCGTGCGTGATTTTAAACTAGGAGTGTCTGCCAAGTATTCGGAGAAACTGAGTTTTTGCTGTGTAAGAAGTTTTGTTCTGTAGGAAACTACATGAAAGTATGGGTAAGGATATATCTTACTTAACATATTACTTTTGTGGAAACAGAGCGTGGGTGAGAGATGGTGACTTTGTTATGCCTACTGCTTCAGAGATAATTTAAGACGTATGGTGTAGTTGAGTATTGAATTAGTATTCATATGAAGTTTTGTTTTGCTAGAAATGTGATATGTCGGAACCATTAAAATTTGAGAATGGGAAGCCAATTATTCCAGTTCTGAACAACCGGACAATGCCTAAATTATTGGAATCGGCTCCGATTGGTAAATTTGATGACAGAAACAATGCAAGGATAAAATTATTTTCTGGCACGGCAAATCCTGCATTAGCTCAGGTAATTTCTCTAGTAACTGTTTTTGTATACTTGGATAGATACTTCTTCTGTGGGTTCTGTGCCTCAAAATTATGAAGATTATATTTGCATTTCTTAAGCAATATAATTCTGTTATATATAGGAACTTGGTTTCGCTAAGTCTCTATAATTTTCTATCAGGAAATTGCATGGTACATGGGCCTGGAATTGGGAAAGGTCAAAATAAAGCGATTTGCTGATGGTGAAATCTATGTACAGTTAGAAGAGAGTGTTAGAGGTTGCGATGTGTATATTGT
>JAYMTB010000206.1:0-16737 GCA_036897585.1 Francoa sonchifolia | reverse complement strand
GGAATTTACAGGACCTCTGCGTCTTCTCAAGTACGAAACTGAGTTTTTCTTAACAAACATAACATTGCTTAGTCTGCAATACACTAGAGGAATATTGGTTCCCTTTATTTTCTGACTGTGTATTTATTTTAGTGTTAGACAATCTCTCTTTTACTAGAAGGTCACTTTCTAAACGCCAGACCTTCATTTTCTTACTGCTTTTATGTAAATTATTGCTAATCTGATTTGATAACTTACTTTTAATGTTTTAAAATTAATCCCATTTATCTTATTTGCAAAATATTATGCCAGTTCTTGAAATATTGAATCTGTCAAATCATCTGCATATTAGTTTTCTCTTATATATTATTGAACACATACTTAGTTATAATTTGGGGCAGAATTTTTTGCATGGTATGTTCTTTGTGGATGTTCTTGAAACTCAATATAGCAATCAGAGTGATAATGGTTATGAATCAATTTATTGTGTTAGTCACAAAGCCCAATAGTGTTGTAAGGACAATAATACGCCCATATAGAACATCTTATTGTAAACTGTTGTACTTAGTCTTGGAAGGTTCTCAATTCTTAGCAGTAAGTTAAGCTATAGTCTAGCACCATGGTGTAAAGTTACCTTTAGAGTGTCTCTTTCTCAGGAGGTTGTAAGTGTTTATGCTTACATGTTTCACATAATGTGTGTGGATAGGTTTTAAGTGGTACTGCAAGCAGTTGGCTGTTTATCATGGGTGATATTTTATGCAGCTATAATGTAGTTGACCAATATGTAAAATTCTTCTACAAAACATGAAACAAGTGGCAGGATTGTAGAAACTTAAAAAAAGGGAATCACCACTTGAGTTGAAGTTGTTCAATGATTAGACAACAAGATTACATGAAATTTAAAGTTACAAGCAAATTGGAGTTCTGAATACAAACATGTTTTTTGAATATTTTACACATTAACGGATTTATAAGTCATAGAATACTATGGTAACATCACTGCTCCTTTTCCCAGATGACATTGATGGTAAGTGATGTATGCTGTTTTTTGGAGGCGGGCTCTGTCATCGCTTAGCATAACAACTTTAGATGATAATTATCTTGTGATTGTTGTTGATTCTTTGTTAATCTTATTTTGGAAATGCTCTGTGAACACTTTGTATACAATAAGAGATGAGACTTGGATTGTACATCATAGACATTATCAATAAAAACCAACTAACTTGTTGAGAATGCACTGTAGAAGCCTTTTTTTGAATGAATTGAATTGCTTTTAACTCGATATCTTTATCATTTTTTACTTGCACGTCTCTGATTTCAATCTTTAAACTTTTTGTTGCATTAGAGCTTGGTCTGTCAGTTCCAAGGTGACATGATGGTGAACCATCAATCAATATGGCAAGACACTATCTTTTCACATGATGGAGAAGCAAGGTTTTTCCATTTTAAATTTGGAATTTTGTGATTTATCTTAACTATTCCAAACCTTGAAAAACATTGGATGTTGATTTCTCACAGTTCAGGGATATTCTTTTCCGATAAATAAAATCAAGTGCTCGTATGAGTTTTTCATCATTCCATAAATTTCCTTGTTATGCTACTTTCTTGCACTTTCCTCTGTTGGGTAATTCTCATATCAGATACTGTTCTTCTCTTTCACCCATCGGCACAGTATTTATGTGCTTTACATGACTATAATCAATTCACGATATGCACGGGCAAAAACTTTTACAATTTAGTCAAAGACATGAGATTGTGTTAAATGATCAATATAAGGACATGTCTCCAAACCGCCCGAAAACAGGTTTAGATCCCTGATAACTATCTGTCAGATCATGTATCAATGGCTCAAATATTTGAATGTGGGTAACTTTCTGTTCTGATACATTTTGGGTATGAACTGTGGCTGATGAATAGACTTGGCAACGGCATGGCATTTTCGACCTCAATCCAACTACAACCAGCCTCTTTTGTCATCCCTTTTTCCCTCATTAGCTGCCTAATTAGACCCACATCTCCCCATTTTCCATAAGATGCATATATGTTAGACATCATGACATATACATAATCATCATCACCCTCCAATTCAATCACCTTGGCAGCAGCAATCTTTGCAACTTTCAAATCCTTACAAGCTGCACAAGCACCCAGCAAAGCACTCCAAACTGACACACTAGAATCAAAACCCAGTTCGTATATCATCTCTGCCCTCCATACTTCATCTCTTTGACCCATAATCCGAATTATTGAGCAACAATGCTCTACAGTTGGTTCAATTTCGTAATCCTTGATCATCACATTGAAGCATTCAATTGCAATCTCCAATGGCATGTGATCGTGTGAAAACGCAGCTAACATGTTGAGAAGAGTGATTTCATCCAGTTTCATGTCTCTTGACATTTTTAGCTGCTCGAAAAGATTGATCACGTTTGCAGACTCTCCATTGTGAGCATAGGCAGAGATCATTGTGTTCCAAGTTACTAAGTTCTTGCTGCGCAGCAATTGAAACATCAACTCGGCATTCTTCACTTGTCCACATTTCGAGTACATGTTGATCAAAGCACTTCCCACAACTACAGATGAATCCAACCCGAATTTCATTGTGCAACAGTGAACTAACATTCCCCAAGTTAATGCTGCTAGACATCCAATCCCACTTAAAATGCTCGAAAATGTGAACTGATCCATTTCTACGCCTTCTGACTGCATTTTAGTGAAGAAATACAGTGCTTCCCATGCTCGATTCCGGTTTACATATCCAGTTATTATTGAATTCCATGATGATGAATTTGGATTCGGCATATCTCTCAGAATCTCGATAGCATCTTCTATCCTGCCAAATTGCGCAATGCCATTAATCAGTTCATTGTAAGAGATTGTATCAGGCTTAGGCATCTGGTGCAGAAAACTGAATGCTTGTTCTAATCTTTGGTTTCTGACACTCGCAGCAATAATCGAATTCCACGAAATTACATCCTTATTCATCAGCTCATGGAATACCCGGATCGCTTCTTCAACACATGAACATTTTCCATACATGTCAATCAAGCAATTAGCAACAACAATGCTACATTCCAAACCAAATTTCGCAACCTTGGAATGAATCAACTTACCCAATTGAACCAAACTCAGTTTTCCACAAGCAGCTAAAGCAGCAGTAAATGAGTACGAATCTGCGAAAATATCAGAACTGTCAAGCTGAATAAACAAACTCAATCCATTCCTAAACTGCCCACATTGCACATACCCAGAAATCAAAGAATTCCAAGAAACCACATTTCTGTCAGGCATTTCATCAAACACCTTGTGAGCATCACTTAATGATTCTTCAACTTTCAGGTAAAAGTTGATCAAAGCAGTAGAAACATACACATTAGAGATATACCCAGATCGGAGACCATAGCAATGAAACTGCCGGCCGCCGGAGCTCAGGCCAAGGTTCGTACAAGCTCGGCAAAGATGAACCAGGTCATAACCATTTGGTTTAGAGCTAGACTCAGCAAGGACTGCAATCAGAGAATCAGATTTTTCTGAAATTTCCTTTTCAATAGTAATTTTATCAGCGCAGCTATCGTGAATATGAATATGAATTGCTTTGCAATTCCGCTTTAATGGAAGCCTTGAGAGAGTTCCTATGAACATAGTTTCAATCAATGGCCGTTTGATCCATTTGAATTTAAATGTTGAGTTATCAATTATATATCTTATAGATTTTTTTTGTACTTAATTTTATAAAACCCGTATAATTTCATTATCCGATTCCGATATACCTTTGCACTAATTTTACATAATACCAACAAACTCACTTATTTTAGTTTACTCAAATTTCTTTTTAACTAATGATATTACGTGTCAGGTTCACTATTTTCAAAAAGTTATTTTCGAAAAATATTATTTTAACTCCATAGGCCTTTGAACCTCGTATTAGGACGGACAATATACGATAAGTTGAACCTTTTATCATGACAGAAGTGCAAAAACTTCTGAAACAAAAGCAGTCAGGAGAAACTTCCACCTCTGTTCAAGACTTATCAAATGAAGTCTAAAATTTCAAAAGAGACATCACTAATTTGCAACAGACAAATAAAAATTTTGAAACTAGACTTACTAGACTAGAGTCACAATCTAGTCAAGGAAAAAACATAGAGTTTGAGTCTCATAACCTCTTAGGACAAGATAATTTCCTATCAATCTTAGAAATGATCACCTCTCAAAAGTGGTAAATAAAAGTCACTTTATTAATAAATAAAGATTATAGTAGGGAATTTACAGCCCTTATAGATAGTGGCGCAAATTTAAATTGCATCCAAGAAGATTTAATCCCTACCAATTGTTTTCATATTCCTCTTTGAACAACGAGATCACCAATGGAGAAAAGAACTTTGAACCCTCATGGCCAGATATCTAGATATTGCATCATATGTAGCTTGCTCTTACAAACAAATGGCACAATATGAGCAAATGCTCATCCAGAGTGAATCCTGTGAAATAATCACTTTTCATCGACAGTCAAAACCAATTATTTTTTCAGCAAAATTATTATTAAAAAACTAATTACTGCTGAAGAATGGGGTTTAAGTACTCTTAAAGAGAAAGATTGCTCTCATCCTAAAATCAGGACCTCAACAATTAAATATAATTTTTGGGACTATCTTGAGGCTTTTAATAAAACCCTCTTATATGAAAATAATCGTAAAAGGCATTCTTGGCTTATTAAACTTTGTCCAGATTTATGGAAACGACCTTTTGGTTTTCCCAATGGTGAGTTACATATGGTCTGTCTGTGCAAATACTTCAAGAACCATTTAAAAGCTTATATGCTAAATGAGTCAATGTCTCCCCGAAAATTATTAACAAAGACAACCAACATACTTGGTTTGAAGGCAAAGCTTCACTTAATTTCTTTATTGAATTCTCCATTCCATGGATCTGGAAATGGAATCTGATTGTGGGTCAAAATCCCCACAACCTTCCTTGTCTTCTACGACAATGTTATACTAAATTCTGGATTAAATTAATCCAAAAGGATCGTGATACATGTATCCTACACGGTCAAGAGACCATTAACCATATTACCACCACTATTGAAAATTATAAACAGTTAATGAAATCACAGCAACAACAAGAGGCTCCAAGTCCATTCGAGTATATCTCAAGAAGACCTCATTGACCAATATGTCAATGAACTGAAATCAGATTTAGGCAAACATTTTGGAGCAACATCTATTTCAAACATCTCGATGGCTTCACAAGACAAAGAAGCTTCCAACAATCAGTATAATTGCCTTGAAGGCAAGTCTTAGGAAGACGAAGACCCTGAAGATATCGTCATCTCCATCGAGGAAAACCTTGAGAATCTCAAAGATTCCTTAAAGAAAAACTTCAAAAAATGAAGATCACCAGAAAAGACTGACGTCCGCACATTGTAAGCAATGACGTCAAAACAAACACAACACTGTTCATAAACAATAGAAGAAACAGGTGTCCAGACAACATACTATTCATCAATAATATGTCGGGACAGGTGGCTAGTGAATATCGCCTCTACTTTTCGACCTCGACTTTTCAGATCTAAAATTTCAAATCCGTATTTAACAATATTACATATTAGTTTGAAATCTGCTCTCTCTATATTATCATTTGTAATTAGAAGAGAGGGCAGAGTTGAATTTTTCTTTTGGAGATTTTTCTTTTCTTTTTTCAGTTTTCAAATTGTAAGCATCCTTTGTTAATAATAAGCTTGGATAATTGTAAGTCTTCTTTTATCTTTATTATTATGTCCATTCAATATTGTTCATATTAATGTGGCCACAATGATTGGCTAAATTGTGATATTTGTTAATCCAAAGTAATATATATACTGGTGATTATACAATTGTAATTATACTGAGACTATATATGAGTTATATGTTAGTTTCAATCTTCAGGCATATGTGTTATTAATGAATATTGGTTACAGAATGCTCAAGTTAGCCAAAGGATGGCGTGAAAAGAGCTAATAGTAACATCAGTTCATTAATAACATAGCTTTGCCAGTAAGATCTACTATAAAAAATCTCAAACTCAAATATAATCCCAGTTGGAAGATCACTATTCACTGAAAACGTTCAATGTTCATTACTGTTCATAGTTACTGTTCATTGAACAATGTTCACTAAGGTGAAAAAAAAATGGAAATTTGGAATATAGGCTTGAATACTTCAACCTAGATCATTGGGATGGTGTTGATGATGTACAACGCCACGTATCATAGATCCCTTAAAGATTTTGTTCAGAATGGTATTAGAGCCATGTAACTAAGTATTATGTTATGGAAAGATTAACAAATATCCTTAATCTGATTCTTAATATGAATCTGTTACGTTTAAATGAGAAGTCAACTGTTAAAAATAGTTGTCAAAATTAATACGACGTGTCTCAGAATCTTGAGTCACTTAACAGATGGACAATTTCACGAATTGAACCTAAACTAATTTATAAATTAGGAACCTTTGAAAGATTGGGGTTCAAGCATGTAATCAAAACTACAAAAGAGTCAATACCATTAAATGGTGATGACTTGACTTTGAAACTATTGAATCAAAATGAAATCAATAGATATAGTCATGAATATAAATTCATGCATATAAGATTAGTTCAAATAGCTTTCAAACCCTTGACTTTAGAAGGATTACCGAAGAGTTTCCTTGCTGTTTTACGTGATGGATGTAATCTAAACTAGAA
This sequence comes from Francoa sonchifolia, assembly GCA_036897585.1. NCBI lineage: Eukaryota > Viridiplantae > Streptophyta > Magnoliopsida > Geraniales > Francoaceae > Francoa > Francoa sonchifolia. The sequence goes on along the minus strand of JAYMTB010000206.1, from coordinate 10,035 downwards.
ACAATCCCTATTTGCCAAAAGAGTTAGAAAAAACCTTAGGAAAAACGAGATTCAAATCAAATATGATCAATTAACCTATGGTAAACTAATAGGCACTTGTATACAAGAAGGCCTAGCACACTGTAATAAAATTAGGTTAAACTAATAGATTAAGAAACACCATCTTAATGAACGAAAATAATTAGGTCAATTTTGTGGACAATTTGGTATTGATCTACCATCCACAAGTAAATCCCATAAACCAGATAAAGACTATAGAAAAATCCTACCACAAACGTAGGAAAGAAGCTAAAATTAGCAAAAATTATCATAGACTCAAGGATTGAATATCTAAGGAGTCAAAAGGGGATTATATCCCTACTTATAAAAATCCAAAAAACCTTTTATAAAGGGAAACGATACAGGAAAAACGTGTTGGAAATGTGGCAGAGTTGGCCATTATGCCAATAAATGTCGAATGGCAAAAAGATTAATAATATTAATGTTGATAAGAAATTAAAAGAAACCTTATTAACACTAATGCTGCATTCTGATAAAGATTATGATAATACAGACTCTTCAGGAGATTCAGACTAGTCTGAAGAACTCAAAGTTCTTGAAGAAGAAAATATGTTCTCAGATACTAAAACAGATGCTTGATGTATACCCTGCCAGCTAGGTAATTCTTGCATTCAAAATTGCAATGATAATGAAGGAAAATATTTTTATAAAATCCTCTGTGAAATCCAGGACATGAATATCGATATTCTTACATCTAACCATATTATGGACTTTTTAAAATTAATTAAAGATCTATACCTTAGATAAAATATTATTGAAACTATGGATCAAAATTATTATATTAGAATTTCTTAAACTTTATTTTATCAAACAAAAGTAAAAATCTATACTTAATATATTATGGTAGTCAGCTTGTTAATATTGGTAATAAGTTATAAGTTATGTATTAAAATTTATGATTTATAAGCTACGTTTGATTTCTACGAATTCAAAATAGCTTATGGATTCATCTTTAAGTCATTTTCATAGATTATAAGCATAACTTATTATAAAACCTACTAATTGGTCATGCGTGCATTTGATTATTTTTTCAAACCTAAATCAAATATCATTATCACTACCAAAAACTTTAAAGCTTAAGCTATCAAAAATAATTGAAGACCACCTAATCTACACAAATACAAAAACTCAAAAATTGAAAACATACAAAGTGTCATGTGAATTACACAACATGCAAAATTATTAAATATCTTGTTAGAAAATCGCCCTTCCCAAATTTACTTGAAGACTTCTGTGAACTTCAACGGAAATTCTAAAAACAACTTCAAATACAAACTCAATTAATTATACAGATTTTGTTTCAAAGCGTAAAGAATTTCACTTTTCTTAATTAATAATTTGTCCAACGGATTATGCAAATTTCCTCTAGAACACAATGAAACTATTTCAATATTTTCGATTGCACAACCCAAGTTAAACTTTATGGAATAGGATTAATCAATAATGAAGTTCTTTAACTTCATCGCTTCGATAAACTAAAGCAAAAAATAATTATAAATCTCTCTTGAAATTTGGAGATTGTTTTGTAATAAATTGTATACTAAATCCCATGAATTTGGATCATTTATATAGGCAATATACTGGTATTTATTTAGGTACATCTCATGATGATTGGGTGTCTTCACAAAAATTGAGGCTTTGAAGAGAAAAGACGTGACTTTCAGTACTTTCTTAATCCATTAATCTTAATCGTGACTTTTGGTACACTCTTAATCGATAAGAGTGTTTGAGAAAAATTTCTGACAATGTATCTATTAAACACTTCTCTTAATGGATTAAAGAGTACCAGATTGTTTTTAATCAATTAAAGTCACCCATAAAATTATTAAACATAATTTTTGATCTATTAATCGATTAAATGGACAGTGAGATTTCTAACCCAAATTGTGATTTCTTAATAGATTAAACACCCTATTTTTATGAATTAATCAAACTTTCCGGTAATGAACCATTTCCAACCTTTATATATAATTTTTTAAAATTTTGAAAATACATAACATGTCTCAATCATATTCAGTGAACTAAAAGAAAATTTATAAAATAAAATAAGGTTTTAATATTTTTGATCCCCTAGACTTTTTTACATGTGTAATAAATAACTTTTTTGACTCTCAAAAGTATTAAATAGCCCCTACCGTTTTACCTCCGTCCAACTTATGTTAAGTAGTTTACGTGACACCTGTTTTTTAATTTTTATTTAAAAAAAAAAATAAAAAATATAAATTTCTATTTCTCTCTCCTATCCTTCTTCTTTCTTCTTTCATCTTTCAACCCTTCAACAATAGAGCATTTTTTTTAAAATAATGATATTGAGCATATAGGCAATCCATCAAACTCAACCCACATTCCCATTTTTCAAACCCAAACCTAACTCATATGTCCAGACCAATCGGACCCAAGTTTGGGTTATCCACCGATCCCTCTTTCGATTGCTTAGTTTCGCATTGATCAACAAGAAGAAGAAAAAGAAGAAGAAGAATTAAAAATTAAAAAATCAAGAGTGTCACGTAGACTACTTAACAGAAATTGGACGGAGGTAAAATGGTAGAGGGTAAAATAAAAGTCGAGGGGACTATTTGAGATTTTTAAGAGTCAATGACCTATTTTTTACACATGTAAAAGTCTAGGGAATCAAAGGTATTTAAGCTATAAAATAATTAACGCAACATATCAATTCAAAATAAGTGAACTCGTTAAAAAAAAAACACATCTTATGGATTGTAGTATCACTTTATGAGTTAGAGTTTTTAGAAAAAGTGATTATTTGATATGATATCAGGGCATAAGATTATGAGTTTGATCCCAATTTTTCGAAAATTTATTTCATATTCTATTTTGTATCATCAATCTCACAGATTTGATATTGATTCACGTTTTAAGCAAATGTAATGATCACTTTCACACGGTGGGAATATGAATATATGTTAATAAGATCTCATTATAAACTTAAGTGAAAGTAGTTGTTTGACATTTTTTTATTTAAGTAAATTCTCACCTTTTTTGTAATAAATGTTTTGTACTATGTAAAAGTGGAATAATTCAATCTTTGGTTTCATAACACCAAAATATTTCACTAGTCCAATAACTTACAAAATATAATTGAATATCACTTTAAAGTTAAAATATATGCATTATGAGAGATATTTTGGAAAAAAAATATTAAAAAAATCCTAGTGATATAATACCTTTGCTAAAATGATGATAAATCCAGCTAGTTTAATAACCTGAATAAAAATAGGTGAAAAAAATCAAAATAATATAAAAAATAAAAACAGTATCTAAAAAAATCTGAAAACCCCATAATTAATAATTAAATACCTAAATAAAGACAATAAAAATGACTCTTCATTGCCGAATGGCAGGGGACCAAAATTCTGTTACAGAAAAAAAAACACCAAAAATATCTGCAACAGATTCAGAAATCCAGGCATCATCGATCGATCGAAAAGTCTGTGAAAATTGGTAAAAACTTTTTGAAATCCGGTGTGTTTGGAAGGCGAGAAAATTAGAGGAATTTTGGTAACGATTTCCTCTTCTGTTAAAGGAGGGGAAAATAAAATGTTTGGATCGATGAAGAAAGAAACGATGGAAGATTTTGCAGTGATTGGAGGATTGATCGTTGTTCAATTTGTTTATGCCGGAAATTCTGTTTTGTTGAGTTATCTTATGTCTCTTGGCCTCGATCCGTTCACTCTCGTCATGTTCACCACTTTTTCTACGTTTCTCGTCATTTCTCCCGTCGCCGTCTATTTTGAGAGGTTTTTTATTCCCTCTATATGTGTGTATATTATGCATAGATCGATGATGTTGAAGTAGTAATTCACAAAAAAGAAAAAGCTTATGCTTATAGATAATTGGTTAAATATATATAGGATGTTTTAATATTTAATAAATTTGATTTATGTTTGAACTCTTAGGAATAAATGGCCGAAGAAATTTGGTCTCAAGTTGATTATTCAACTCTCGGTGCTTGCATTTACAGGGTAAGACTTTTTTCTTAATCGAGTTTTTTGAGAAATTTTGTTGCGTAACAAAAGTGAGTTTTTGAAATTGTTTTTCTGAAAATGTTTTCTATCAAACCGAACCAAGATTTAGGTTCATGGAATTATAAATTTAATTTAAATTACGTTTATTTTTGTGAATGGGAAAGTACAATGAAATTAATGCAAAAAGTAAAGTATTTAATGTATTTTATTTTATTTTAATGTTTTGGAATTATATGGTAAGATTATGATAAAAGAAAAAATTAGTAGACTAGATTTGAAGTAATAATTTTGTAATAATTGTATGGTATATTTAAATTATATTTATTGTTTATCATATTAGTTGAAGAGTCGTGTTATATGGAACAATATTAAAAATTCAGTGAAAGTTAAATGTAACATTAATACAGCTTATGTGGTGGACTTGTTTTACACTAAAAAATAAATAAACAATTAGAATGGTCAGATATCAACCTTTTAGTATTGTTTTATTCTCATTTGTATAATACTAAAAGACTAATTTGATATTAATTAGTGGGTTAATTGGAATCATTTAAAATGTTCGAGATTTCTTGGGACAATTTGGATGTGAGATTGATAAATATTATCCAATGCAAAATGGGAATAGCTAACAATGAAAGGTGTTTGTTTTGCAGGGTAACATTGTTCCAATCTTTATTTCTACAAGGATTGAAGCTAACTTCACCAGCAATGGCAACTGCTATGCCAAATCTTGCTCCTGGCCTTATCTTTGTTATTGCTTGGGCTTTTAGGTATTACTTTATCACTCTTAATTTTAAATACTAATTTAGATTTGATTCGTGAAATCTCCGGTCGAAAAAGTTTGGAAAATAAGTGTTTATAGGATTGGGTCTTCCTACTACCAAACAACTTGGATTAACCATTTTGATATGGTAGGAGTCTTGGCCCAGTATTAACGTGTTGCACAGGTAGTGTGGAGCCGGACCCAAGTCCTTACACGATTGTTCCACATTTCAACCAGACTTAAAAACACACGTTTATTGCCAATTCCAACTTATTAATATACACTAAAAATGCTTCACTCTACAAATTCGCGAAATTCAATCACAGATCTCTCAATATAACACCAAAATTCCACTGATAGCCCTGACACTGCTCATCTATATAAACACTTGTTATCTTTTCTAATGTTACAATTTACTACTGATGCAGATTCGAGAAAGTAAAAATAAGTTGCAGATACAGCAAAGTGAAAATTGTAGGAACTTTGTTATGTGTCATAGGTGCACTTATGATGAGCATAATGCACAGTGCTGCTACAAAATCAGAGACTCAAGGAGTAGAATCATTATCTTCCAAAGATTTTATTTTTGATAAACAAAAGATTATCGGTAGCTTATATCTCATCGCAGCAGTCTTCGTTTTATCAAGCAATTGCGTCTTGCAGGTAACTAAAGAGTAGATGAATTTAGCTTGCTATTCTAAATTTTCCTGAAAACTTTTTGTGTTTTTTTTTGTAGGCTGCAACATTGGGTGATTTTCCGGCACCTATGTCTTTGGTTGCAATTACATCTTTGATTGGTGTAGTGATAACTGCAGGAGTACAGTTTTTTCAAGAGCATAATTTGGTGAATGAATTTCCTCTTGTTAGTTTAAGAGACTTGATTGGCTTTTCTCTCATGGTAAAGTTGTCTCTTCTCTATGAATATTTCATTTTCTTATTACTATGAAAGAGTAAAATAATTGCGATTACTGGTTGTCATAATATCATAACGTAGATGCCATAAGTTAGAACTTTTGTTCCTTCCTTTTGTAAGAAGAGAATTGGTCTATATTTTAAGCTGATATTAATATATAGAGTTGATGTTTCACTTTCAAAATTTGGACTTTTAAACAAATGATTGCTCGCTACGTATGTCACTGAGTCCTGCTATTTGTATTATTTGATTTGCAAAGGATGAGAAGTATTAAAAGTTTTGCTGATAAGAACCCATTTGGTATATGAGTCTATTTCATATATTTTTCGGAAAATTCTAGTTTAACCCCAAAAACTATCGCTCAAATAAAAAAAAATATCACATAAACTTTGAAAACCATCAATCACACAGTTTTCAAAGTGCGAGTATTCTTGATTCTAAGTGGTAATAGTTAGAACATGATATATATTGTGAGATTATTATTTATCAGTTTAAATTGTTGGGTTAACTGTATGTTTTGTCAGAAGGTTCAAAACGAAATATATATTATCTAAACATTTTACGAACTTTTGGATGAACAGGGTGGTGCCATAAGTGGAACATGTGTAAGTTTCAATGGATGGGCAATGAAAAAAAGAGGACCAGTATTGGTATCAATGTTTAGTCCTGTTGCAACAGTCTGCTCAGTCATTCTCTCTTCTATAACTATAGGAGAAACTTTTAACTTAGGAAGGTAAAAAATCAATCCTACTTTAAAAACACGAAAAAATTATTACTTTTTTAGGATCTCATTTTACTCGAAAATTCTTAATATTGCAGCATTGGTGGTATGTTCATCATGTTCGCTGGTCTCTACTTTGTGCTATGGGCTAAAGGGAAAGAGGGTTACTCTTATGGAAATGACTTGGAAAGTGAGTTTGATGAAGAGAAGCCTTTGTTATCTTAATAATTTAGTCTTCAATTTCATACTTAGAATACATAGAAAGAAAAAAAATTCCCGAAAAATTATTAAAGTTAGAGTAATGTGTAAGTATCACATACTAATAAGTTGTGTGCTTCTTGTTGATCGAAAACATGTACAAGAAAATGGATATGAATGTTCATTGTCGTTGAATGTTGATTAGTTTAAATTTTCTCGTATAATTAACTCTTTTTGCAGAATCATGATGGGGCTGTTATTTTTTCTTCGGAGAATTTCTTGAAATCTTCAATGAGACTATACAGATTGCTTTGGAAAAAAGGAGAAATTGGAATTCAGCCAAAAAAATTTATTCATAAGTTAACTCGAATTTTGATAGTTTTCATTGGTTGAACAAGTATTATGGCTCTATAAGGAGAGGTTTTGATTTTCATTTCATTAATTTGTTAATTCTTTGATTATATACTGGATTTGTAAAATGATTTGTGGATTATCACTATTGATTCGTCGTTATCAGTTGATTTAACTGCTTTTTTTTGGAATCAAATTCATAATAGTTTTGATTTCATTTCCGCCTATATAGAAGGGTTTGATCTTGAAAGAAGTTATATCTTTTTGTTTAATCCGAAAACTTTTTAACAAGTTTCAAAAGTAAGACTTAGAATAATCGACAAAAAAAATTAAATTATTATCAATTATAGCAAAAACACTATACACTTTTATAATCTTATCTTTATCTTATAATTATAAAAGTTATTAAAGTTAAATACAATGCACATAACTTCTAAACAAAAATTTTGTACAGTTATCTACTTTTAATATTTGAAATAATTGTTATCCCCATTATATTTTTGAGTTAGATTAGTCTATCGTTCAGTATTATTCAGTTTAATAAGCAATTTCCTCGGCTCAAATCATATTATTAGATGATTTAAAGTTTTATTTCATTTTTTACAATCTAATTTCTACAACTTTTTGTTCTTTAATTACTATTCAACAAAACAGTTGAAATATAACAGTATTTGGAAACTAACAAATCATTCATTTTAAACAATACTTCAAGGTTTAATTGATAATTATCATTCGATTTTCATTCCTTGTCACACACATTTCTTACATTTTCACAGTTTATACATATATTTTATTTTGGGTCCAAAAACTTGATAACTTTCAAGTATAAAAAATATGTTGATGTGCAAGTCTAAGAAAACCGACTCAAAAATATTCCAAATAAAATCGGAAATTAGGAGTTAATCAATCACAAGTTATAAAACAATTTTTTTGAGATAATGGAGGAAAATTCAAAGTTTTTAGAAAAGTAATCTAAATAATCTTAATCTCATCCGATGGAATATTGGTAGCACATATGTAAATTCTCAAAAATTAAATATTTTTCGAGTCAGAAACAAAAAAAATGAATTGGCAAATTATAAATATCGGTTCGGAGAAATAAAGTAAATGAAACACTATATTTGAATTTATATAAGAGTTAGTTATGCTTTCAATTTGTATTCTAAGAAATTAGAAAATTGTCAGTGATTTTGTAGTTTAATTTGAATTTTCTTAATTTTAAATTATTAAAACTTAATTCAGACAAATTGAATTTTAACAGTCATTCGGTTACACGAAAATATATTGCCTGATCCAAGTAATAAAGATCAAGCTTGTAAATACGCCTTGTGTGTCTATCAACATTTCCATGCGAATAGTGAAAATATTTCATTGGCAGGCGACATGAACAAATTTATCGTAAATGTAAATTAGAAGCATGATAAACTGGAGATTTTACATCAATTGATATTCGAATGATAAAATTTTACAGTAACTAAAATTCGAATATAAAATCCTTTGTCATGATATTATATCAAACAATTACTTGATCTATAAAATCAAACGTCATAGTATAATTTGTTAATATAAACAAATGACATTATATAAGTCTAATATTTAAAATAATATACTGAACTTTTGAAATATAAATATTAAGTTCATGCAAAATAAAAATTTAACTTTAATATATATCTCAAATCAAATAAAACTCTATAACATATAACAAAATAATTTGTTCATTAATATCGATCAATGATCTAAAACATATTGAAAAAGATAACAATATATTTGTGTATATATTCTGTATTTATTTAAAAGTATTTCCATATTTTTATCTATAAAAAAAAAATCATATTATTTGAATACTTTTTTCAATTTTAAAAATTTATACAATATTACCAACAGTCATTATTTTAGTATCTAATTTAATTTTTAACTGAAATATTTTTCATGTAATTTCAATTTTAAAATTATCTATTCAAATGCTAGATTCGTCCCCGGTTATTATGTCAATACGATCCATTTTGTATAATCTGTGCCCCATCAGCATGTTTCCTTTAACTAATAGTCTTATAAACGATTTAGTTTTTCCATAAGCGAAATTAGTTTTAATTTTTCGTCTCTCAGTATTTTGACGGTTTATTTGTATGTATATGAATTTGTTTACTCGTTAATTTGAGTATCATTCCAATTTTTTATGCAAATTTTGAAATAAATCTTTTCACTTAATAGTTTCAAAGTATCGAACAATATGTTGTCTGATTTATTACCGGATCTATTACTATTACAATGGAATCAGAAACATTTGCAGTGAAAACAAAAAATTGGTTTAATTCAAATTACAAATTAGCTCCATAACTTAGACTTTTGAATATAAATATATATTGGAATAATAATTAACTAATTTTAATTAATGGATAAATTTTCTATAGTTCAAGATAAAAAATAGTAAAATGTATTAACTTAATGATAAATATGTTTTTAATTTCACCAATTATTTACTTAATAAATTCAATTAACGTAGGTTTCCCAATTGCAAGGAAGACAAATTTTCGTATGAAAAATGACAATAATATATCAAAATGTAACAAGATCTGCGTGATAATTGTCCTCCATTCTTCATTTATGTGGTCAAATATTTCTTTCAATATTCTAGAACAACGATATTCATTTTTTTTTTCATTTCGATATATATCTATCTTAAAAGTAACATGAAAATATTAAAATGAAATCGGAAATTATGCATCAATTGATCAAAAATTATATTAATTAAAAATTTGTTGGAGATTTTGGAGGAAAAATTAAAATTCAATAAGATTAACAAGAAAATTATTAGTGTTGTATATAAAATTTGTCATCCATTTCTTTGACTCCCAAAATTAAGATAATTTAAAATTAAAATTCTTGTACTATGCAACAGTTAAAAACTTTAAATTTTTTTTTCCTAAAAAAAATATCATGGGATATTATTAACAAAAAAAACAAAATTTCAAAATTTTAATAAGATGATACAATTTAGAAAGCAAATAAAATAATAAGTAAAAAAAAAAAAAAAATATATATA
>JAYMTB010000205.1:0-16747 GCA_036897585.1 Francoa sonchifolia | reverse complement strand
GTTTCATGAGTACTTTGTTGCCTCCATATTCCTATGATGCTTCATTAATGGTAGTGTATACACACAAGTTTTTTAGAATTGGGTCCATACAAATAGTACAAAAACTTACTCACCTACTATTTTATAACTCTAAAACGAAAGGCCATATATTCGTATAGTACAATACATTTGGGCCACAATTGTCTTCGTGTTGGGGTGAGTAACTTTTTTTTGGATGATTAATATCATATGTTAGCTGATATGACCACACTAGCCTACCCTAGTTAGGCCAATAAAATCTGATGCGGTTGCATGGTCTCACCAGAGTACCACTCAGTTGGGGTCCTAGATTTTATGGCGAAAGTTTAATTCACAAACATTTTCCAAAATTAGTTTAAAATCCATAATCACTGCTTCTCCGGACCTTACACTAAGGTCACTGTGACTTATAACCTTGCTCACAAATTTTTTTCCAAACTCATCTTAAAATTGGAATATTATTATTTCGGAATCAACCTCAAACCAACCCTTGCACTATTTCACCATGACTTCATACTCCCGAATATAAGATGTAACTGTAACATTATAATCAAAGTCATCTGGTAGGTATATTGTATGAAATTCAGGTCCGAATCAACTGATACCCGCAATTAATTTTAGCAAACAAATGTGACCCATTTCTTTAAAAATCAAAGTTCAATAAAATTTTGTACTAAATTTGAACAAACCCAAATAAAGTTTCAATTTTTATTTTCCAATATTACCTTTTCCATTTACATAGTAATTTTTTTCAGATGACGGCGTCACACTTGCCATACACAAGAAATGGGTTGAAATTCTTCACCAAAAGGGGCGGATTAACATCGGTGGAGGTTGAAGAAATATGTGACAAAGCAGCTCGAAAGTATGCCAATCGGATCACAAAGGTATCAACCACATTGCCGATTCTTCCATCACGTGTCGATTTCATGAGCGCTTATGCAGATCATCTTCGCCAGATTATTAAGGAGAGAGTGAATCATCCGATTCACTATGATTCTCCGTTGCTAGGGTTTCAGGTATTTTTCTGCAACATTTGGACTAATGCTTACCTAGGTTTAGAGTCAGGCTCGGACTAGTAACTGGACTTCAAGTTAGGTTCGGAGTCAGGCTCCGATAATTCTTAGCCTGAGGTGCGGAACTAGGTTCGGAGTTAGGCTTGGTCTGATCTCAGGTTGGGAGTCAGGCTCGGATAGTGACTGGGCTTGAGCCAAGCTCGGACAATTCTTAAACTTAGGTTAGGAACTAGGTTTGGAGATAGGCTCGGTCTGATATCAGGTTGAGAGTCAGGATCGGACTAGTCATTGAACTTGAAGTTAGATTTTCGCTTCAGGCTCGGATAATTTTTAGGCTTCGGTTCAGGATTAGGTTTGGAATTAGGCTCGGTCTGATCTCAGGTTGGGAGTCAGGGTTGGACTAGTCATTGGGCCTGAAGTTAGGTTAGGAGTCAGGCTCGGAATAATCCTAGCCTTAGGTTTGGGATTAGGTTCGGAATTTGGCTCAGAAAATCTTAACCTTAGTTTCCTAACTAGGTCCGGATATGGCTCAGTCTGATCTCAGGTTGGGAGTCAGGGTCAGACTAAACATTGTGCTTGAAGTTAGGTTCGGGTCAGGCTCGGTCTGGTTTCAGGTTTGGAGGCAGGGTCGGACAAGTCACTGAGCTTGAAATAGGTTTGGAGTGAGGCTTGGTTAGTTACAGGTTAGGAGTTGGGCTCGAACTTAATACTGGGCTAGAAAAATTTGAAATTTGGGGAAATTTGTTGTTCTGGGTCAAGCTAGGATACTGATATACCTAGTGGCGGAAAGCTGAATTCGAAACATGAATTGCAGATAATTGTGAATGCTGGAAATGGATCAGGAGGCTTCTTCACTTGGGATGTATTGGACAAACTCGGGGCAGACACATTTGGGTCGCTACATCTAAACCCGGATGGAATGTTCCCTAACCACATTCCTAACCCCGAGGACAAAATTGCCATGAAAATGACAAGAGCTGCAGTATTAGAAAACTCTGCTGATCTGGGTATTGTTTTTGATACTGATGTTGATCGGAGTGGCGTAGTTGATAACAAAGGCAACCCCATCAATGGGGATAAGCTTATTGCACTTATGTCTGCTATAGTATTGAAGGAACATCCGGGAACGACTATAGTTACTGATGCGCGTACAAGCATGGCACTTGCGAAGTTCATCACTGAAAGAGGAGGTCAACATTGTTTGTATCGTGTTGGTTATCGGAATGTCATTGATAAAGGAGTTCAGTTGAATAAGGATGGCATTGAAACTCATCTTATGATGGAGACTTCTGGCCATGGCGCGCTCAAGGAAAATCACTTTCTCGATGATGGTTTGTCTCTCCTTTTTCAATATAATCTCAACATGGAAGAAATTCGTATCTTGGTACTAATGTCTTTAATTTCGTACTATAGGTGCTTACATGGCAGTGAAAATTATCATCGAAATGGTCCGGATGAGGCTTTCTGGTTCGGATGAAGGGATCGGTAGTCTAATTAAAGATCTTGAAGAACCGCTTGAATCTATAGGGTTAAGAATGAACATCCAAACTGAGCCTAGATATGCAAAGGCAATAGGTATCGAGGCAATTGAAATGTTCCGAACCTACCTAGAGGTACCAATTATTCACTTCAGTTTTCATACCAGTACTACTCAATGTGTATGTATATGACAATATTGTAGACTTAGTAACTTAGTTTAAATTTGGATGAATGTTAGTTAATTAAGTCAAATCTCGATTAAATTACAGGAAGGGAAGCTTGAGGGGTGGGAATTAGACTCTTGTGGAGACTGTTGGGTGAGCGAAGGCTGCCTCGTAGATTCAAATGACACTCCGGCTGCTGTTGATGCTCACATGTACAGGTGCTGTCCATTAAGCACAAACCTCAATTCGGAGTTTTTCAACGAATCTTGTGTTATTTCTTGACGAATAAATGTTGATTTACTGCTGCAAATTCAGGGCTAATGTTTCAGATGAAAAGAATGGAAAATTCGGCTGGGTGCATCTTCGGCAAAGTATTCACAATCCGAATATTGCAATCAATATGCAATCAACAGTACCCGGAGGTTGCCATTCAATGAGTAAAGTATTCTGGGACAAGTAAGTATCATCGTTTAATTGTGGTCCAATACCTAGGCTAGTCCAACTCCCAAATGCCCGTTTCGACCTAATTTTAGAAGGCGTTTTCTTGTTTTGAGTATCTAAGAGCTAAAGTTCTGTGAATTAGAGTGAAGGACTCGAGTAATAAAGGCTTTAGAATGAACATTTATTAACTATGCATTTTCGATCTTTGCAGGTTTCTAATGGAAAGTGGCATGGACAGAATACTTGACATTTCTCAGGTAGAGAAGTATGTGAGAAGTGAGAATTTAGACTAGGTTACACTCATCTCCCAAATATATAAAATCAAATTTGTATTCAATATATTTCCAACCAACTATAGCTGTACAGAGAGAATGTATACCAAGCAAAACTAAACGTTCAATTTCAGTGAAATTGATATCTAATTATGTGATAAAAGCCCACTACAATTGTTAAGATAGGAGATTAGTAGGATAAAGAACATATAAATATTATAATTCCATTTTAATGTTAATGATTAAATAAAATAAGGTAAGTCTAGGTTTTATATCAGTTTTCAACTGTTTGATTCAATTCACAAATAAGTTGGATTCCAAAATCTTTTGATATTATCAATAAATCAACTTTATAATTCTTTCCATAAAATTTTATAATTCTTTTTTCATACATAATTAATCAATATAACCTAAAAGTTTTTATCTTTTTGAATAAATCATTATATTTTGCTCTTACCAAATATAGTGATGGAGACTTATATTTTAATTAAATATATTGAAAAAAATTCAAATATTTTTTACTTTTCTAATAATGCAAATTTTTCTTAAATAACTAATCCAAAAATTTTCATAAGTAAATCAAATTTATATATTGATTGAATTTGGAAAATTGTTCAAATAATATACGAAAATGTATGTAATTAGAGTGAAAATGGCTTACGTCTAACTATAAATACCATTGAATCTAACTATAAAATTTAGCAATAATGTTACGGATTATGAGAATTATTATAATTTTTTTAAAAATCAAGGGATTTCACATATCAACAATTTTATTTAATGAAATAATTAAAGTAAATTTTAATTTATTTTAAGGGCACCAAAGGAAGTGAAAATATTAAAAAAAAAATCTAATTAAATTTTAATTTGTTTAAAGAGTATTAAGCTTTACCTAAAAAATAGTAATAGATAATGATATTCATTCATTAAAAATAAGTTACATTACACAGATATTCCATGATATTACAAATAAGTCCGCAAACTTTATTAAAATTACAATTATTCCCTTGAGATAAACATGCATACAATCATAAAACAGATCACACAACTTTATTTTATTACAAATTAACCATAGTAAAACCCAATAATATCACAATAGGATCACTCTTTCACAATGTGTTCATCTAGGTCCTTCGCCACAAGAGCATGCCAATCCATATAAGCCTGAGGATGACGAAAATTGGTATTTATAATTTCTTCATATTGCAAACTTAATTTCAACAAACTGCCCTCATCTTTTGGAATTAGCACAAATGTCAAAATATATGATTTATAGTGCTTAAGAACATGTCCTTCCACATATGTTAATTTTACAGTCTTTTTTTCTTCATCTATCTCAACTTTCTCCTTGCAAGTCTCCACATCTCCATCTGTAATTTCACAAACAAACAAAATTAGGATGTTAATTCATGTTGTAATGTTTGAACTTAATCGGATAAATTGAGATACGCAGTTTTAAAATTTGATATATTTAAAAATTGATTGAATAAACTTTGTACGATAATATCGTTGAGCTGATCTGTGATTGTGATTCTTATACATAAACTAATCAAACTAGTCTCAAACCCTCCAATCAGTGGTATAGAAAAGATTCAATCTCATATTTTTTTTATCAGTTGAATGGGTCGCAATAAACAGTAGAACATGTATGCTCAAAGTATGTTTTGGGTCGCAGCCAATAGTATCACGTAGGGTTGCAAACGACTAGATGATTTCAATTTTAGGCTCGTTTTGTAAATCAAACGAATCTATAACCAATGCATAATTTGACTTGCACACTCAAGTGTTAACTGATATTTCAATATTAGGACATAAAAACAATGGCATACCAATGGTGTAAGTCCAAACCTTGAGAGAGCCATGAGATTCCCAATCACCCTCGTGAACTTCAACTCCATGAATTTTATCACTAGCTTTTGGAACTGCGTGCATTTGGCTGCTTATTGCTTTGAAATACTTATCAGCCGATGATTTCAATTCCACATCAACACTAAGAGCCATTTCTTATGCAAAACTGAATTAGGATATTGGGAAATTTGATGATGAAAAATGATATAACTCTACCTTCATTTATATGCAAAAAAAATGGCAGGTAAAACAAGTCCTATAATGGGCCTACAATTTGAATAATTGATTCTTTCATAATTTTGATCGAGTCTAGTATTTATAAGTATTAGATATAATTTGTACGACTTGGATTACTTAGCAATTATATTTATATGGTCTACCAACTCTTTTGATAAATTCAAAATAATCAATGTTATATAGCAGTAAATAATTTAATTTAATATTTTTAAACTAGCATAATTATTAAATAATAGTACGAAATCTAAACATGAACTCAATCATCATACCCGAATTACCATACTCATTTAAAACAGTTATAATCAATTATATTATAAGAGAGCCCACAAACTCATAATTATTTTCTGTAGCTAGACATGAATTACCATTAAAATTGGTGGGTCCATGCTGTTTCCCTTCCCAAATCAGAAATAAAAAATTCAATTGTTTTTCTGACAGAACCACTCGCACTAATTCAATTATTTATTACTTTTATATTATAAGTAGTTGGATTTTCAAAAAAATCACCTCAATTTAATATATTATTTTAATTTCTAATAATTCATCACAAAATTTTAAACTTTAAAAATTAATAAGACCACTTTATTTATGAAGTCAAAGGCTTTATTGCCTCTCGTATTTTCAGTAGAAAAAGTCCTTTATCAACATTGTGTTAAGATAGTTGAATATTCCGCTCGCACATCATACTATATCATCCTACAGTTCTGAACATATTCTTATTTTTAAGATTACAGTTTTAACATATGATATATTTAATTCAGTAGATCAATAAGTTATTATAGTCAATAAAAAAATCTAAAAGCTAGATGGCTAAATCATCAATATTATGTTAGATTCAATTTGTCAATCGACTAGGACATGAAAAAGAGAGTTTGCATGACAACCGATATGTGTTTCAAAATTGCGTAGGAAAAAATACTTTTGGGTCTAATGAAATTTTTAACGAATCTTATTAATTTATTTTTTTGTATTGTTTAATGAAAATGTAGTGAAAAATTTGATGTATGACACAAAAATGACTAAAAAGCCTAAATCTGATACAAACTCATTTAATCAAATGGATTTTCTTTTGTACTATTGGTAAAAAGAGTCTAATAATAAAACAGTGTGAGATCTTAAGTATGACATGAAAAATGCTCCTTTTGAAAG
The DNA here is from genome assembly GCA_036897585.1 of Francoa sonchifolia. Taxonomy (NCBI): domain Eukaryota; kingdom Viridiplantae; phylum Streptophyta; class Magnoliopsida; order Geraniales; family Francoaceae; genus Francoa; species Francoa sonchifolia. The sequence goes on along the minus strand of JAYMTB010000205.1, from coordinate 10,123 downwards.
ATTAATTTAAAAAAAAAACATATATGAACTCTTTTTTTTTTTTTTAAGTAATTAATATTAGAATAATTTTATCACTCAGATATTTTGTACAATTTTATCACTCTAAAATTCAATAATATGAGAATTTTACAAGAAACTAATATTAAATATTTTTCAATTAACTAACGGATAATGAAAATTTGAATGGTGACAACATATGTAAAGTATAATTTCAGAACCGGAGGGAACCAAAGTTTCCCAATGACCTTCGTGATCTTCAATTGCTTTAACTTTGTCGGAACAAATATTTGGAATATGATGGCTTTGGTTTCTAAAAATATTGGAAAATTTTATAAGCATATTTGCCTTAATTTCTATTTCTCCCTCCAAATTACCACTTAATCCCATTTTATTAACTTTTTTTTTCTTTCTTAAAAACAAATTATGAATATTTGGGAGATAATTAAATACAAGATTTTGTGAATGAAATTAAATTATTACTTTATTTGATTACTTATCATATACTAAATATTTGTTCATTTAATATTGTATTAATGAAAATGATGGTTTTTAATAATTTAGTAATTTTTGTTTCATGTTTGAAATTAATTATTTTGCAGTTCTATGGTTATAAGTTAGGGTTAATTTCCAATCCATTACATAAATAGTATTTTTCTGTTTTCAATGCTAATTAATGGAAAATTTTACCAACTTTACCCATGTTTTTCATTTTGAGTTTAAATAAGAATAATGTAATATATTAGTATGTTGGATAAAAATGTATTTATAGGTAATGGAAAGATATATAAATGGACATTTAGGGAGTACAAAAATCACAAAAAAAATAATAATTAGTATAATGAACTCTTATTTATTGCGTTGGGTCCAGCTTGAATAATGGATACTGGTTGAATAATTGATATATTTTTTTTTTGACAAAGTGACGGTAGATAGATGTCAATTTTTCGGGATTTGCTAAAATCATGCTTGAATTTGCATTTATATTTAAAAAACAAAGTGCATGTTCGAGCAGCAAAAAACAAACTAAAATATGTGCAATCAACAAGCACATGTACAAATTAACACAAACATGTGCAAACAACCAGCACATATACAACGCAACACACAACTGTGCAAACAAAATCACAAATAAAATTTGAACCAACTCTGTGCAAACACCAAGCACATATACAAAAAAGAACATAAACAAATGACTACTCATGAACTCATACAAAAACAGCTATACATTAGTTCTTCTGAAGATTGGAGTGTTTGTCAAATCCTGCTCAAGGATAGTTTGCATTGGTCTCGAAAAAAAGTCGAAGAAATAACATGCATGAATTAAAATTGTTAAGATAGGAGATTAGTAGGATAAAGATATATCTTATAAATATTATAATTCTAATTCAATGTTAAGGATTAAATAAAATAGGATTCGTCGAGAGCAGTTTTCAACTATGTCTGATTCAGTTGACAAAATGACTAGATTCGAAAATCTTTTGATATTATTAATAAATAAATTGTATAATTCTATCGATGAAATTATATAACATGACTTTCTTTTTTCAGACATAATTAATCAATATAACCTAAAAGTTTTTATCTTTTTGAATAAATCAATATATTTTGCTCTTACCAAATATACTGATAGAGACTTCTTTTTTAATTAAATATATTGAAAAAAAATCATAATTATTGATTAATATAAGATATACTAAACTCTCATACACACGATACATGTGTAGAGGCTCTTTTTGCTCGGGTTTTAGTGTAATGTAAACAAAGATTCAAATATTTTTTACTTTTCTAATAATGCAAATTTTTCTTAAATATTTTGAAAATAACTAATCCAAATTTTTTTTACATTATCTTTTGAAAATAAGTAAATCAAATTTATATATTGTTTGAATTGGAAAATTGTTCAAATAATATTCGAAAATGTATATAATTAAAGTGAAAATAACTTACATCTCTAACTATAAATACCTTGAGCCACGTGTTGTTTGTTTTTTGGGAAGGATATTGTCAACCTCGAGCATCGTGATATGACACTTGGAGGATTGCACATTGTCAAGTCACTTTTCTTCTCAAATCCCAAACATCCACTTGTCAAAGTGACATTGGTTCCTTTTAGTCCGCAACGTGTAATGTAATTTTTAATTAGACTTTCGGACTATTGTAAGACTCCGTATCTCCTATAGCTTAGAATTTTTTCTTAAGCATTTTATTATCGGCAATTTCTATTTATAGTTGTTTGTAAGATTCGGGGGTTCGTCTTGTCCCTAGTCCTCTTAGGATTGTTTTTCACTCTCAATATTTGTATTTATTTTTATTATCTATAAAAATAAAAATAAAAGGTTCTAGGTAAAAAAAAAAAAACTATATATACCATTGAATCTTTCATTTATTAAAAATTTCAAATAATATATTTTGACAAATTATAAAATTATCAATTTTTATCAGTTATAAAAGGAGTTTTCATCTTTAAAAAAGGTAGTCGAGAATTTATAAAGAGTAGATGAAATTTTAGCAATAATATTGCGGATTGTGAGATTTTTTTTTTTTTTTTTTAAATTAGTTTCACGTATCTAACAATTTTATTTAATGAAATAATTTAAGGGCACCAAGGGGAAGTGAAAATATTAAAATAAAAATCTAATTAAATTTTAATTTGTTTAAAGAGTATTAAGCTTTACCTTAAAAATAGTAATAGATAATGATATTTATTCATTAAAAATAAGTTACATTACACAGACATTTCATGATATTACAAACAAGTTCGCAAACTTTACTTAAATTACAATTATTCCTTTGAGATAAACACGCATACACTCATAAAACAGATCACACAACTTTATTTTATTACAAATTAACCATAGTAAAATCCAATAATATCACAATGGGATCACTCTTTGACAATGTGTTCATCTAGGTCCTTCGCCACAAGAACAGTCCAATCCAAATAAGCCTGAGGATGACGAAAATTGGTATTTATAATTTCATCATATTGCAAACTTAATTTCAACAAACTACCCTCATCTTTTGGAATTAGCACAAATGTCAAAATATATGATTTATAATGCTTAAGAACATCTCCTTCCACATATGTTAATTTTACAGTCTTTTTTTCTTCATCTATCTCCACTTTCTCCTTGCAAGTCTCCACATCTCCATCTATATTTTCACAAACAAAAAAAAATTAGGATGTAATTCATGTTGTAATGTTTGAAATTAATCGGAATTAATTGAGATACGCAGTTTTAAAATTTGATTGAATAAACTGTGCACGATAATATCGTTGATGTGATCTGTAATTGTGATTCTTATACATAAACTAATCAAACTAGTCACAAACCCTCCGATCAGTGGTATAAATAAGTGGTACAGACAAGATTCAATCTCACTTTTTTTATCAGTTGAATTAACTGACACCAATAATAAAACTAGTATTTAGATATTATTATCCTATATGAAAGTTGGGTCGCTATAAACAGTAGAACATGTCAGCTCAAAGTATGTTTTGGGTCGCAGTCAGTAGTACTACGTAGGGCTGCAAACGAGCAGTTGATTTCGATTTTAGGCTCGTTTTCTAAATAATCTATAACCAATGCATAATTTGACTTGCACACTCAAGTATTAACTGATATTTCAATATTAGGACATAAAAACAATGGCATACCAATGGTGTAAGTCCAAAACTTGAGAGAGCCATGAGACTCCCAATCACCCTCATGAACTTCAACTCCATGAATTTTATCACTAGCTTTTGGAACTGCGTGCATTTGGCTGTTTAATGCTTTGAAATACTTATCAGCCGATGATTTCAATTCCACATCAACACTAAGAGCCATTTCTTATGCAAAATTGAATCAAGATATTGGCAAATGCGATGATGAAAAACGATAAAACTATACCTTCATTTATATGCAAAAACTAGTACTTCTACACCATAACTATTTATGGCTTGTCACATCAGTTTCCAAGGCTTTATTTAATACGAAACCGTTGGCAAAATAATTGCATGAAAAACAAAGTCCTATAATGGGCCTACAATTTCAATAATTCATTCTTTCAGCTCTCTCTAGTGTTGATTCATATTTACAGTTATTATTTTTTCACTATTTAGATATAATTTGTACGATTTAGATAACTCTTTTCATAAATTCAAAATAATCAACAATAAGAGAGACTTACTTCTCAACTAAAAATAATCACGTGAACTAAATCTCGTATAGTAGTAAATACGTTAAATATGATAATTTAAAATCTTGAAACGGGTATAATTATATGAATCTAAACATCGACCCTATGATAATCCGTCCTTCCTGATTTAAAAAATATTCTTACACACTTATAATCAAATATATTATACCTGGTTTCACAGATTAAGGGCACAAATTAAGAAATGTAAGTCATAATTATTTATTTTTCTTCTTGGTTTTAGGTAATTGATCCATCAAATATCTGTCCCTGGCCATCAATTACCATTAAAATTGGTAGGTCCATGCTGATTCCCCTTTCGAACAAACATTGTTTTTTAAATCAGAAAAAAAATTCAATTATTTTTATGACACAAATAGCTCATCAAAATTTAAACCACACGACTCACGATCTCTAATTTAATTATTTATTACTTTTGTATAATAATTCATCACAAAATTTTAAATTTTAAAAAATTAATAAGACCAATAAAGGTGGGCTTATTTTCATACCATAAGTATACACAACATAAATAAAACCCAATAATATGAAAAGGGCCATTAGTCCTCGACAATGTGTTCATCGAGGTCCTTAATCAGAATAAACTTGTGGTATTTGTAATTTCATCATATTGTAAAGTGACTTTTAATAATCCACCATCGTCTTTTGGAATTAACACAAATGTCAAAATATATGATTTAAAATGCTCAACAACATGTCCTTCCACATATGTTATTTTTATAGTCTTGTTTGCTTCATCTATTTCAATATTATATCATCCTACAATTATGAGAGATTCGAATTTTTAATATTACAGTTTTAAAATATGATATTTAATTCAGTAGATCAATAAGTTGTTACAGTCAATAAAAAAAAGTTAGAAGCTAGATGCTACAGTAGATATCAAAGCTAAATCAGTAGTATTATGTTAGATTCAGTTTATCAATCGACTGGGACATGAAAGAGAGTTTGCATGACAACCGATATGTGTTTCAAAGTTGCATAGGAAAAAATACTTTTGGGTCTAATGAAATTTTTAACGAATCCTATCAGATTTTTTATTTTTTTTTAATTGTTTAATGAAATTGCAGTGAAAGATGTAATGTATGACACAAAAATGACTAAAAAGCCTAAATATAATACGAGCTCACTCCAATTCTTGATGGAGCCATGAGATTCCCAATCACCCTCATGAACTTCAACTCCATGAATAGTTTCACTAGCAACTGGAGTTATTGCCTTAAAAAATTCATCAGCTGTTGATTTCAATTCCACATCAATATTAAGAGCCATTTCTATGCAAAATGAATGAAGAAAAATGGCTATGAAAAAGCTATTGATGATGAAGATCCTATTAATATATGCATGCATCCTTCCATGTTTTTTTACGTCTTTTTAATCGCTAATTTAAAGCCAATCATCTGTCAAAATAATAAACACGATAACCACTTGTATTTGTAATTATCCAATATATATATATATATATATTGTATAAATGTCCCTTTATGATATTAACTAATGGTCAGAAATCCATTAAATATATATTTATTCTGTGGGGAAAACTTGTCTTTTCTGTTCATACAGTTGTGAGCTTGTGGGTACCTTTTGGGCCCATTCAAATTATTGAAATCATGATTTTAGTTTTCACCAAATAATCACAATAATAATACCATTTGGGGCAGACCCATATACCTACTTCTTCGTGGGCCTGATAACAATTTGAAAGAAATCCATGAATGGGTTGGGCCATTGGCCCAAAGAGGTTTCTGATGGAAATCATCACTGGGCCTTCCACATTCCGACTGCAGAAGCCCACCGTAAGTCTATCTTGCTGGCCCATGGTAAACACTACACAATAAAGATATGTTATTTTCAATTTAAAGAATTGTTAAATTAAAGATGAAAATGGAACACATTTTTAAATACTATGACTCAATTTAGAGGAAAAAATAGGAAATGAAAATCTATATTGATCATATCTATTAAAAAGAAATTTGGTTAGAATGTATTGTCTAGATCTGTCACCTATCAATATTGATTAATATAATTAAAACGGTATGTTTGGTTGGTTGATATAGAGATAAACATCCATCCTTTTTCCACAACTTTTAATTGACCAAGTTGTGGGACCTGTTTTTAATTGCTGATGTTTCTAATTTGTAAGTATTAGTTAATTCAATTGCTAATTTTTTTTTTGTAATAAATCAGAGACATAGATATCAAATCTCGTAGATATTTGTATTGAAAAAGTTTAGATTCAAAAGGACTAATACTTAATATAGGTGCACCAAGACACACCAACAAATGTTACTGAGATTTACTAATGCATGAGATTGTTCCATTTCACATTCATCAGGCGTAATATTTTTTTTTCTTTCTTTATGTAATCCGAAAAATAATTATAAAAAAAATATTAAAGTAAAGAGACAAGAAAATAGTATGGTGGGTGGAAGCAATAAACAAGAGTTTTATGTGAAGTTGACAATTGCACCTCTTGCACATTCATAGCTCCAAGCAAAACATTCATTTCACTTGAAAATCCTATTTCCTTTGTCTTATTTCTTATTTCTTATTTCTTATCATTTTAAATACCTACCTGAGGTACATGATAATTATAATGGAGAATTCAATAATTAATATTACATTTATTTCTTTGATTAAAAAATTATGAAAACGTGTTGGCCCATTGAGACAGGACATTTAGGATTATTCAATAAAATTGCCCCACCTCCATTTCTCCTATTATTTCATGCAAAATTTTCATTTCTTTTTCTAAATTTTTTTGTAAATATAATAGTTTCGTATTTTTATTTTAACAAAAATTATCCTTTTAACTCATTAATTCAGAATATGAGTTCACTAACTTTATAAATAAAATAAGAGTAAAATGTTCATAATTCTACTTTCTAAAAGGACTCAAATTTCATATTTAACCCTAAAATTTTCTCGTTTTCATGGAGAAGGAAGAAAATACTAAATTTTTGAAAGTTAAAAATATCTGAATTTTGAATTTTTTAGCGAATAACATGGAAGGAACATATATTTGAAGGAAGAAATGTAGATAATGAAAATTAATTCATGAAGAGGAAATAAAGCAAATATTGAAATTAAATAGAATTTATAATATTACATAATTGCTTAATAAAACAAGAGCATTAACACTAGCCTTTTCTGATATGGATACTAGCTTCTTTGTTAGTACTGAACAGAATATAAGATACTGGCAATATTAACAAAAGAATTTGAAAGGTTAGAAGAATGCTCTCGTCCATTTCATCAACTAATAATAATTAATATAATATACCTTTTATTATTCTCTAATTATGAAGAGGATTAGGACCAGTATGAATTAATCTCTTATCATCTCCAATTAGGGTTTTATAAACTCCAACATTAACACCTCTAACTTTTCTCGCCGGAGACCTCACCGGAAACTCCACCGGAGGCGCAATTTCATCATGAAAAGCCATTAGTAAACTTACCTGAGCTAAAATTAAGATGACGCAGAAGCAAAGAACTCTTTTCCTTGTAATTCCGGCAAATGGGTTTCCTTTGTTTCTTCTAATTTCTGTAAAAAACTTCATTTCTGAAAATGGGTCGTTAATGGCTGCCGGAAAGATTGAATATTTTGAAATTTTTCTTGGTTTGTATTTAGTTAGAGTGGAAATCAATTAAATATGAGTGTGTTTTTTTCTTTAGTACGAGAAAGATGTGGAAGGAGATTTGGTTTGGGTGTGCTAATGTTTATTTTAATTGGTATAGTCTCCTTCATCTTGACCCTTGATTAACTCCATCACTGTAGTTTTAACAAATCGATTTATAAGGTTGAATCCTTTTATTAGAAAACAATTCATATTTTTTAACAGTTTAATTTAAGATAAAATTGAATTATTTTCCGATCACCGTTCTTAAATCATGTTTAAGGTTGATTTTAAGAAATTAATATTAGAAATCTTAAGCAAATTTTGGGATGCTTGATATAAATTATTTCAAAAAATGGTTTCAAAATTCGATAATTATTATTACGACCGTACATTCGTCTTTAATATCATTAGTTGCCTGATTTGTTTTATGTGTGTGATTGGTCGTAATCATAGGGCCATGATTGGTCATCTATCATAACTCAATGCGCACGAAAGCACCGGATACTCACCCGTCAGCTTAGGTATGAAGTCAAAGCGGATCTTGAAGTTTCGGGTGGAAAACCCGGGTCTTAACAACATACAAAAAAACCGTAACTCTTTCGGGTAAAACCCGTGCAATTCTCGAATCGGATCCAAGGAATAAAAATGAAGCTAGATTATATTAAAAAACTGGGAGATCATATCATTGTCTAATTTGATAAACATAATATGATTGTTGATGGGAGGGATAGGAAAGACATAAGGTAATAGGTTTGGGCTTAAGAGAAACGTGTCTTATTCGTACACTTGTCATTTCGGCCATTTTCTATTTATTACTACTCGGCCCAACCTTCAATTCAGCCCGCTTTCTTCATGGCCCATATTGGGCCCACTCCTAATTGCATTTTTAAGGTGACATTAATAGCAGAGAAAAGTATGCAATTTATAAGATTGATATAATAAAATCAAAATTTGTTCTTAGATTGCATTGAATTGGATAATTTGGATGTGTATTCTGATTTGGATGTCGGGAAAATGATTTATACCTCTGCATGACTTCGTATGACCAAAATACAACATACTTCAATGAATTACAATTTTTGATGGGCACATGATTTCCTTCAAAATGAGTCATGACTGACTTCAAGCAAACCATTCTTTACTTGTTTTAAACATATCAATAATTTGTGCTGCATCATTTATAGTCCATTACGGAATACAGGATCAAACACTAGGTCGTTCTAGAGTGTATTCTAATATGGATGTACGGGTCTTGGTAGGCCAATCTCAGTCCAATCCCAAAGGATAACTACAAGTTAGGTCCGAGGGTACTAAAAGAATGAAATTGACTACCACTAAAAGATTCAGTATAACCATCTTGACATTGTGACACTATGAACATGAAATTTGTGTTATAAAGCAAAGCTTTTATTTTTTGTGGACTAAGATGTGTCACGCCACCACCGCCATTTTAAAATCTCAAGCAAATCCATTCATCATGTTTTTGCCTTTTCCTTTTTCTACTAACTTTTACATAGATTCTTGATTCTTGACCGAGTTTAGGACCACCATTGCATTCCATTCTTACTTTGCATCTTCACAACATCACCCGACACTGCTTATAGTTTTCTGAGTAAAAAAATGAAGGACCATAACTAACTAGTATCTGTTTATTTTAAGATTAAAAGATGATTAGATTTTCCATCTATTTTTTGACATGAGACTCTTAACATCTTGTTAAACTAAACTCACGTCGTAGCAATATCAGTATTAAACTATTATGTAAATTCTTATTAGTATCATAATTTATTTTCATTTACTTGATATTATAAAAATCAGTTTATCTTTAATTATTAACAAAACCAATAAATGAGTGTATATATACATATCCCACCAAACAAATAGCAACTATCATTTGACTGTGTGATGGTAATGATTGAATTGAAAATAATTTGTGATGGTATAATGATTAAAAATGATAATAATTTCAAACCAAAATCTAATTGGCTGTTTTTAGTGTTCCAAATTTTCAAATTACTAACTCTATTCATCAATTTTTTCAACCACTTTTTGTGCTTCTAATCCCCTGCACTTAGTCGCAATTAAGTAACACCCAATTAGCAAATCAGTATTACATGAAATTTTTGTTCAAAACTCGACAAAATGTATTCTATTAGGTACTTTTTTAGGCTTTAGTCTTATAAATTCTATTGACACTTTGTAATATATGTGAGCGTGCCGGAGTGGGTATCGGGCATGACTAGAAATCATGTGGGCTCTGCCCGCGCAGGTTCGAATCCTGCCGCTCACGTTGTAATTTT
>JAYMTB010000204.1:0-16763 GCA_036897585.1 Francoa sonchifolia | reverse complement strand
AAGAGGACTAGGAGGCCCCTCCGTGCTTTTTGGGCGCGACATCCATCCTAAACGCTCTCCTTCTCTCAATTAGCCGTGCCAGATATCCCGACTGTTCCCTCTATCGGGCAGCGCGTTCGTGTTGCAACGCTTTGCCTTTCTTTACTTACCGTACGGACCGTTGAAATCCCTGTTGGGCCGTTTGGACCGACTTTGTCTATGTCTTCTAGGCTCCAATATTCATTCTTTTAGGTCTGCTTTAGAATTGTTTCGTCTGTTCTCAGGGGCGACCCCTTGGATCAGATTAATGTTATAACCCGTCTCCCGGAAAAAGGCCTTTACCAACAGTATGCAAAATGATATCATTATTATTATTATTATTATTATTATTTTCATACAATTCAGAAGATAATTAATTGTACTAAAATAATAATTACAAAATTATATGGTTTTCGTGGAAGAAAATTTAAGTTATTCCCTTTGTAACTTTGGGCTGGCGTTGGGTAATAATATTTGGGTTATTCAAATTGGGCCAGGCTAACTTTATTTGATAAAATAATGTAAGCTTTCACCAAATATTCTGAAGAGAAAATAAGAAAAGACAAGAAATTGAACTAAAATTTCCATAATATACTGACCAAAAAATATGAGCATTTGATAAGAAGACAATTATTAAAAGTATATAATGAAAATGCACCCACCATTAAAATAAATTGAATAGAGTTTATCATTTTCTTGAAGAGTAGATACAAACATTAATGGTTTATTAAGTTACCAATTTGAAAGGCAGAGACAACTACTTCCATTTTTCCATTTTTCCATTTTTCCATTTCTTCTCCAACAACATTAATCACTCTTCTATCTTATCTTTATCTCTTTGTTTATTGGACTCTCCCATTTTCTAACCTTTTGTTTTCTCCAGATGCTAGCATCCTAATAAGTCATACTTAAAAAAAATAAAAAATTAGATCCGAGAGCTTCGTGTTTTATGACTAGATTAATTATTTTGTCAAAAGGTTTATTATTAGTCGTGATAATATGTATTTAAGAGTACCATAAATATATCATAGCTAATCTATTTATTTATTTGTCTTTTTTTTTTTCTTCCTAAAAAACATTGTGAAATTTAGCATGAAAATCACAAATTTATTTTCCACAAACCCGATGAGAACATGAGGAACAAAATGCAAAAAATATTGTAAATTTCACCATACAGTCAAATAGTGACTATGTAGTCCAGCCAATGTTCCAATAAATTAGATAGAATAAATAAAGTCAAACTTCCATTCAAAAGGTTTAGATATGCATTTTTTTTTTTAATATTCGATTCCTTTTTGTCTTTTTGTTCTTTAATGGTTATATTTCCTTTTAAAAAATATTATCACACTAAAAAATAATCCCAGAATGTTGTAAAAATGGGGAAGTATTTCTACCTGGCCTTCAAAATATGATTTTCAATAAAAAAAAAAACTCATTACATTAAATCAATCTAATTTTAAGAAAATTATTAACTTGCTTCTAAGATAGAATGAAACCAAGGATTTTTCAAAATCTAAACCATATTGATTTCGATTTTAATTTTAGGTTTCAAATTGAACAACAACCTATATAAAATTGAACTGAATTTGATTCAAATCATATATAAATTTTTTGTATAGTAAACTGTTGGGACTTGTGACAAAATATAAAATTTATATACACTATTTAATGGATGGACCTCAAAGGTGACTATCATGACACAATTCTACAATTCTACAATTCTAGACCACTAACTTTTTATTTGGTACAATATTTTTGTAAAAATCAATATGAAAAAAATGGGACAAAATTAATCACATCAAAAGTGACTCATACCACTGTCCATTTTTTTCATATCATTACATTTTAATTTCCTTCCTATCCCTAACCAAACTTTCAATACATCTAATCATCAGTTAGCTACCCAACAGTCATTCCCACTCTCCAATTTTGAATATTAGAATTTCTCCCTCGTATATATATACTTCCCATTCCTCCCTCCCAGTTCCTCACTACCAAAATCTTCCATTTTTCTTGTTTGTTTCCCAAGAAAATTAACTAAGAAAATTTCCCAAATGGGGTCTGAATCTCTTGTTCATGTCTTCCTAGTTTCATTCCCTGGCCAAGGTCATGTAAACCCTTTGCTTAGACTTGGCAAACGTCTAGCTTCAAAGGGTTTACTTGTCACATTTTCCACCCCAAATTCCATTGGCAAACAAATGCGAAAAAATAGCAATTGTACCGAGGAACCTGTTCCTGTTGGTGATGGATTTATCCGGTTCGAGTTTTTTGAAGATGGGTGGGATGAGGATGAACCGAAACGACAAGATCTCGACTTGTATTTACCTCAACTTGAACTTATTGGAAAAGAGGTAATCCCTAATATGCTTAAGAAAAATGCTGATCAAGGTAGGCCTGTTTCTTGCCTTATTAATAACCCTTTTATTCCTTGGGTTTCTGATGTTGCTGATTCTCTTGGTCTTCCTTCTGCTATGTTATGGGTCCAATCTTGTGCTTGTTTTTCCGCGTATTATCATTATTCGCATGGTATTGTTCCGTTTCCTTCTGAACTTGAGCCTGAAATTGATGTTCAGTTACCATGCATGCCTTTGTTAAAGTACGATGAAGTTCCTAGCTTTTTGCATCCTACTACTCCTTACCCTTTTTTGCGAAGGGCTATTATGGGTCAATACAAAAATCTTGATAAACCCTTTTGTGTATTGATGGATACTTTTCAAGAGCTGGAACAAGAAGTTATTGAATATGCATCAACTTTTTGTCCTATTAAAACTGTTGGACCGTTATTCAAAAACCCTAAAGTACCAAAATCTGGTGTAAAAGGTGATTTCATGAAAGCTGATGATTGTATGGAGTGGCTTGACTCCAAACCACCAAAGTCAGTGGTTTATATTTCGTTTGGAAGTGTTGTGTACTTATCACAAGCTCAAGTTGATGAAATCGCGTATGGGATATTAAACGCGGGGATTTCATTTTTATGGGTCATGAAGCCACCACATAAAGATGCCGGATTGGAATTACTAGTTTTACCCGAAGGGTTTTTGGAAAAAGTTGGTGACAAAGGTAGAGTTGTGCAATGGAGTCCTCAAGAGCTAGTCCTTGACCATCCTTCGGTGGCTTGCTTTGTCACACATTGTGGTTGGAATTCGTCTATGGAGGCATTGTCATCAGGAATGCCAGTTGTGGCATTCCCTCAATGGGGTGACCAAGTGACTGACGCAGTTTATTTAGTGGATGAATGGAAGGTGGGAGTGAGAATGTGTCGCGGTGAGGCTGAAAACAAGGTGATAACTAGGGATGAGGTGGAGAAATGTTTGATCGAGGCGACCGTGGGGGAGAAGGGGGCAGAGATGAAGAAAAATGCGCTGAAATGGAAGGCGGCGGCAGAGGCGGCGGTGGTGGAAGGAGGTTCGTCTGATAGGAATATTCAAGATTTTGTGGATGAAGTTAGGAGGAGAAGTGTTGGTTTAGGTGCTAAAAGATCAACAGTCAATGGAGTGGCAGACAAGGTAATTAAGTCAATTCCTGGTGGCATTGAGGAATTGGTTAAGGTGTAATGGATTTGGAAGATTGGTGGATGGATTTAGTATTGGTGTGGAATAACTGAAATACCCTTATTAGGGTTTTTTAATAATTATTTTTATTTCCTATGTTAAGCCATCTTTATTGGATGCCAATGGTACGTTTTGTTATTGTAATTTTTAACCATAAATGTAATTTTGCTATTCTAAAAATTTTCCCTTTTTTTGTATAATATATGGTCATATCTTGATAAAAACAATAAATTTATCTAATGGGGATGAAAGAAAATTAAAAAAGAAAAAATTATATTATAATTTTATGATAGGGATGTGAAACCTAAGTACAAAATTTTTAAGATAAGGATTGGTTTCTCTCTGCATTGATATGGGTACTTTAATTAGTGACATGATTGAATTGTATTCAATTCTCACACCTATAAATTGTATTATTAAATACTGCAAGTAAAAACATAATAGGTTTTCCTATACACACTTACATATTGAGGGATTTTATAAATAAAATGACCATTTTACCCCCGAATAATGTTATACATAGACCTGCTTTTTTCTCTTGTTTTTTTATTGCCCATATTGTCAATACCTCAACTTCAAATATGAAAGTGGACAAATCAAGAATGTTAAAACCCAGAATTTTAGGCAAAATACATGCAGTAATTTATGTCCAAATGGGTAATGACAAGATCAACCTGAGCCAATGACTTCCAATCTGCATAAACCATAGTTTTATCTTTTCAAAATGTATTTCCTAATCCCAACTTTATATTGCAATCATCACCTTGTTAATCTTATCTTAAAGGAAAGCAAATTCAGCTCCAACTAACAATCAGACAAACTCAAAACATACATATCTAATCCACCTAATTACCATACTTTCGGTCATAATCCCATTTTTTATGTGTACATATTCACAGAAACAAAAGGTGGAGACAAAGGATGGGAAAAGATATTGTCATTCCCAAATCCTGTACGTAAACAGATGGTAGAAACACAAATTGTTCATTCCCAAAAGTTTATCTTCAATTCGAATGGTAAATTCATATGACAATCATTGAAAAGAGGATATTTTTCTAGTCCTTAGAGAATATTCCTCCAACTTTTTGTGATTGTTGGTGAGATAAACACACACATGCATACAAAACCCCGGTTTGACTTAGAAACTGGTATCAACCAACACTCCAACCTATAGAAGATTTGGCACACTAGCAAATTTCTTGTGGTGTAAATTGTAATGACCTTTGGGGACCATGATGAGCATGTGGCTATCTACGAGTAACGGGTCTTCTTTGAAGTTTAAATAAAATTATTGCTACGTAATACTGGGGTGGTTGAAGCAATGAGCTATGACAATTGGCATGGAAAGTGGGTTAAAAAGTTCAAGACAGTGATATTGTTGTCCTGTTTTGGTCTGTATCTAATCTGACCGTCTTCCTGGTTCCTACCTACCTCCAAAGACAAGTATTTGCGAGTACCAGAAACTATGGGATAAACCAAGATTTAGACGAAAATTTACAGAGTTGGCCACATATGATGATAAAGTTGCTACACCATGTTAATGTTCGACAATATTAATCAGATGATCACAATATTAATCTAAATCAAAGTTTTCGATAACAAGCCATGAACTCTAATTCGTTAAATGGACTGACTGAATAAAGTTTCACAACATATCATGATTTTAATACTGTAAAATGAAAGTACAAGAATACCTGGTATCATTGTTGTCTTTTCTCGTGCATTATGTGGACCATAGCTTCAAGTGTTTGCAGACTTGCAAAGAGTGTTTCCTGCTACAACTGAGCCTGACACTGATAATGTCAAAAAATGAAAATTTATAGTATATTCTCATGGAATAATACCAAGGATGAATAAACTGACACAGGCTTAAAATTTTAAGCATTAACATAACATGTATCTATTCTTTAATATCATTTTTTTAACATTCCAAAGAGTTTTCATCAAACTTGAGAGCTATCCTCTGCAGTTTCATCTACTAAACCTTCCTGAAATATGCAAATTTGGACCATCCGTCCATTCCATGCGACCCTAGTGATTCCCGCATTGGTGATGCATGAGATACAGGCTTTAGAACGATCCATGTAAGATGAGACATTGCAGGTGAAACACTCCAGCAAACTTAACCTTGGAAGATTGTATCTTCCGGTATGTATTTTATATTTACGCAAGTCATTCTTCAGTGAAGTTTTCTACCAGAAACATCACTTGCAAGCATCTACCTTGTTTGGGACCTTTCTACACCCCGACTGTATATTTGATCGATTTCTATTTGAAATTTCATTTCATACCTTTGAGGAAGCATTTGTAGAATTCCACAGTCTTGCTATCTTTCATCTTTTTAGAGTGTAGGCCGCCCCCTGTCAAAAAAGAATTTTCTTCATACTCCAATTTAGAATTGAAACTTTACACATTTTTGTACAATTTACAAGAAGAGAAGAAGAAACTTACAAAATTGGAACTCCATATCGCTTTCTAGAAGGTTATTTTTTTACCACCGTTTTAATGGCCACTGAAGGGAAAATAAAGGCAGGAAACTTCAACTCATAAAGAATATAAACCTAATAAGAACCATCCATAATATACTTTTAGCTTCAATACTTTGAAAGATTAATAAACATAAAAGAAAAGGACCTTTACATTATATATGAAATAATTACATATTGCAGGACACAGTCACTTCAAGAACTACAAGAGTCTCCCCATGACCTAAAAAACCCAATCATATTATCATAAACATCTTTCTTTGCTTTTATGCTCAATAGGAAGTCTATGTGACCATAGTCCTCAAGATAAAGCAACTCTGGTTTGGACTGCAATTCGTCGAGAGTATGCTGCACATCCGTGACATCTGCTAGAGCATCATTTCCTCCATAACCCATCCATAGTGGCAGTGATTTGGGTATGTTGCTAAGATCAAATTTTGGGGGTTTCGACTGACCGTATAGCCTAAGGTTTTTAAACACTCCATAATCGTACTTGGAAAAGGTACCCCTACGGATCACTGCAAAACATAAGCAGTAGCTGTTAGAACCAAACCATGTGTGAAGTGTAATCCAAGAAAACGGAAAATGAGACATAAAGGGATCTTCTAGAACAAGAAGCTTACTCGGAAAACAAAGGGTAGGTTACATTTCCAATTATCAAATTTCTCAATAAGATTTATTTAAAAAAAAAAAAAGAAGTGAAAAGATCATCCAATCTCTATTCACATTGTTTTAGTTTTGGGTAATTACTCCCCCATTTTTTCAGGACACAAACTTTATTTCATTTCTTTTGTTTCTTGTGAGGCCCATGTGCAAGACACAATGTGGAAGCTAAGTTTATATTGTTTAGAATGTAATTGCATGAAAAATCTACGATAAATGGGTACTTACTTCAGAATTTATAGGCATTTTCATGAGTTGGAGCAGCAGAAGACAATACAAAGCATTTTTGTTTTGTCATTGTGTTTATAACTCGAGAAACTATGATTCAAAGGAAAAAGGACCCAAATTCCAATATTGTTGTTATTCTCTCCAGAAAGAAGAGACAACATTATCAACTTGATGTATAACTAATGTATATTGGATCTGGAATTCAATTTCACACAATTGAGGCCTTCTACGATACACCAATCTCGACATAATTGCAGTATAGCAGACATGGAAAACAAGCCCTCAACTATGAAGTATAGTTGCATGCATATTACTGGAATTTTGCTGGGGTATTTTGAATCTGCTCAGACCAAAACAAGTAGTGACTAAAAGAATAAAGATCATACTCTGGAAAAGATGGCGCAAATTTTTTGAGGATGACGGGTGAGGTTCATATTCAAGATAGAAATCCACACGAGAATCATTAAAGCAACAATTTTTCCCTGCAATGTCATCAAAATGCATTTTTAGAGTTCAAATAATTAAAGATATAACAAATTATAAAGATTGGTAAGCACCCATTCCCATTTTCTGTCCCACTTAGGTGCAGTCCTAGGAGGGGTTATCAGGATACAGTCTTATTGTTCAACATTTTTCCATGAAGTGGTTGCTCTAATGACTCAAACCTGTGCTCTCGCACATGGCAGCCTAAGACTCTTACCATTGCAACTGATATTGGCCATCCTTAAGTAAAATATTTTCCATGAATACATTTAGGGTTCAATGCACTTTATACCCTTGTAATATTGCTAAAGTTAGAAAGACACCCTTGTAGTTTATATTGGATAACATCATTCAGTTTAAAAGAATGTGGGCTGATGAGACAGAACCCATCACCTCATCTAACGAAGTTCATAATCACCTAAAATAACATAAGGTACTCACGATCTTAGAGATAGTACAATCTAAAAGCATTTAAATTGTTCAAAAGCAACTAAAGCAGTCCAACATGAAAATTCAACAGACAGGGTAGCTATCGCTAATATGATCACATAGTATGTGGCATAAAAGAACTGAGTGAAAATCCAAGGAAATAATTACAGCAGAGCTAATGGAAAATACTTCCAGTTTTATATTTATATGCCTGGATTGCGAACTTCTGTTCTAGATTCTAGAAGTAAGTGAGTTATGGTCCCAAGCTGAAGTTGTTTTAGAATCTCTTTTCAAGTGACAGTACAAAATCCAGTAAGGAAAATTTAACACAGCCACTATAGGACGAGGGGGGGGAAAGGAAGAAAAAAAGAGGAAGAAGAAGAACCTGTTATGGAACTTAGCATGTTGTTGCAGTCTAAGTGACCACCATCACATATGGAATCTAAAAGTTGAACTCCAACATCACTGCTGGGGAAAAAATATCATCAAAACAGTATGAATATGACTAGTAAAATATATTACAAACAGAGAAATGTAAGTACAGGATAAAAGGATAACAAGACCTTCTAAAGTTAAGTTGATGAATGCCCATGGCAAGTATCATCTGCCAAAAGAATTTACTTAGTCATTTTTATCAACAGAAACCATATCTACAAATTAATCCAAAAACATCGATAAGGAATACCTGATCAAGATGCATGCCAACTATTGTTTGTACAAATGGAGCGGTAGTGTACTCCAGGTATGATATTGGACACAGAAGAGCAGCAGCAGCAACCATATCCACTATATCTGGTTGTGTGAAAGCTACCAAAGACATGATTGTCCCCTATGAAAGAAGGTGAATGAGATAAGTTCATACTACACAGCAAGGAGTAACAGCCACGAGAATAGTAAAAGAAAGGCTAAACCTGTGAATGTCCAACAACGAAAATTTTAGAGTTTCTAATTGAATTTATGTAGTGTATCATTTCAGCAAGGTCATACAGAGCCAATTCCTGCCAACTCCAATCCCAAAATTCCTGCAAGAAAATCACATGCTGACTATAACGTATTGCAGATAAGCTGAACATATATGAAAAATGAGCAGATGAATATTCCTTGTTACATTACCAGGGAGCATAGAAATAGCTAAGAATACAAGTCAAACCCCAAAACAAACTTATATCCAAAAATAAACCCAAATGCAAAACTCGGGATCATGACAAGAAGATAATAATGTGGTCTAGCAGATGGTGGTATTTCTTTGTACCTGACACCAACTAGTTTCGGATTAAGGGCATACTTGAGGTGAGAAATATAGATGGTTTGTTTGAACAGGACTGAATACTGACAATCTCGCTACAAGGTTTACCTAATCAGTATCAGCAGCACCCTTCATCAGGACCCATCAATATTTCCATGGTTCAATTCTAAGTTAGTGAGGTAGGAACCATGGTTTCAAACATAATCTCTCTCCTTCTATCATAAATATGTTTATTCATGAAATGGAAAGTATAAGGCCAATCCAACCTTTCACATGTAATTGACGGGTATCCATTATGAGTAAGGCCAAAGGCAAGAAAGTTAAGATTATATGACTAAGATAAATATATACCTTATCCTCCACTGACAAAGATATATGCCCATGACTGTAACGTGTTCCACGCACATTTCCAACCCATACATCAAAATCAGTATCCGCAAGAATGAAGCCCAGCGATTGATCCTTAGAATTCAAAAACCATGCATCTCCCCCCTGTTTGTTTATTAAATTAGAGAAAATGATAACAAAAGGATGTCAACAACCAAGCTTAACTTATCGAGTTAATGTTGAACTAAACCTCAACACCTGGGATGTCTAAGTCTAACATACGATATGGTAATTCAGAATATTCACATGCTTTTAAAAATTATTATTGATGGTGACAAACAAGAAACTTTAAAGTCCTGTTTTCTCATTATCACCAGCCAATCACACTGCTTAAAACTCTTTGTAACTTAAATTTAAACAAAAATGATATAACTTTAAAGGAGTATATTCTTTCGACAAATAAAGTAAGGAAGCATAGCAAGAATTGTGAGAAAACATCTTACCATTAAGAGTCCATGTTGAAGCAGAACTGGAGGCCCCTGCTGATTACTTAAGCCTCTGGCAGGAGACGACACACGTTGAAGAGCCAATAAGTAACCATCCTTGGTCTGAATCTGAAAAAATTCAAAAGGCTCTAAGCTTCAGAGGACTGGAAGTAAATAAGTTGTTAGCACCAATTCTACAATTTTACCGTAAATTTACCTCTCCTCTTCTATTTTCTCGAATCACACACAAATTTAATCATAAATGGAGATAAAATTAGGGCAAATGGATAAAACAATCGGAAACAAATTGGTATCAATTGTCCTGAATATTTCAGCTGTGTAAACATGCTTATTGGAAAACTAAAAGATCCAATTACAGTAAAAGGAGCATAACCGATTGAAAAATTGCCACTCCATCAATGGAACTGAGGAATGTGTTCCGGAATTTAAATAATTGTCTGCATCTATGTATGTAAGAGAGGGAGAGAGTACCGTGTGTTCGGAGCAGCGGTAACCGGAAGGCCGAATGAGCTTAGCACACAAGCTCTCACCCGGCGATCGACGGGGAAGAATCGAGCCTTTGATTAAGTCAGATTCACCAGCAGAAAAAGGCACAAAAAGACCGAAAAGGAGCACCACCGCCGCCGCCATGGAATCTACCATCTCCGCGATTGAGTGGGCGGAAAGAGACGTAACCAAAGCACAGATTACCCCTTGGGACTGTGGGTGGTTGGACAAGCACAGATATAATGGCGTAGGATTATATTCCACGGAATTATAGAGCGCGTTGATTAAGGTAAGCGACGGGGTGGGCCGACCACCGAGCCTATCCGAATCATCTTGGATAACGGCTACAGTGGCGAGACGTGACTGTCAGTTAACAGCGTCGAATTCCTAGCCAATCCGTTCATGTGACCCGATCGCGGCGTTGGATGGATTGATCCGGCGGATAATTTGCGGTGTTAGCCATATAAATTCATCAATTATTAATTTAAATTTGGTATAAATGATATTATTAAATATAAAAATTAACCTAAGCCAATGAAAAGGTTTGGGATTTTAAAATTGAACATTAAAAACTGTTTTTTTGCATGATGTCTGAAATTAAAAATTGACAAGACTTGAGAAATATTCAACTTGTAATGAAGTGAACCGGATCACACTGGATGGGTTTAGCAAGACCCGATCCGTCAGAAATCCGCTTACCAACACAACCTAATTTATTCTGCAGTTATTTAGGGTAAAAGGAAAATAAAAATAATCAAATGGCTTCATTTACCCAATTTAAGAAATAATGGATAACTGATTGGGAAAGGAATCAGAATCATAGAGATGAAGAGAATGCAATTACCAGTAGTATGACTTGAATTGGTCCATAATTGTGACCAGGTTCATCTCCATCATGGATCACGCCTCTTTTCTCCACTTTTAACTTCTCCTCTTGCTTAAAACCCTACCGCCGCATCGCAGCCTCCGACGATCGCCTCCTTCTCTATGGCGTTCTCTGACTTCCGTCCGTTGAACGAGAAGTCTCTGATTGAGTATATAAAGGCCACGCCCTCTCTCTCTTCTATGCTTGGAAATAGTCCTGATGACTTGGAGATCAAAGAAGTTGGCGATGGAAACCTCAATTTTGTCTACATTGTTGTTGGCTCCGGTGATTCTTTTGTCATCAAGCAGGTGACGATTTTTATATATATCTGATTTTAGGGTTTATGATAGGTCTGATTGGTAGTCTTTTTTAATATTTTAATTTAAGTATGAATTAAGTAGATGAGTACTTTATGATGCTTTATATGTGTATTCCAGTGAGAATTCTTAATTTTAGTGAAATAATGTTAAGACATTTTGCATATTCATAAGCTAATGCTAATAGCCAGATTTATCATATAGTGAAGAAGACTTAACTCATTGATCTTAGTTGGATGACTTTAATGTTGGCATTCTGCAGTTTGTCATTTGTGAACAACGTTTGGTTTTGTAATGGAGTCTTAGGAGTCTGAGAATGGCAAATTTTACTAACTTGATGAATATTAAGCATGGTAGATTTAAAATGATGGGAGAATGTAAACTTATAAAGAACATAAATAGGAAGTAGGATAGATTGGAATTAATTGCTCCTTGTGTATAATAACTAAGCTCATAAATTCTCATTTCATGATAATGCACTGTATATGGAGAACAAATATAGCTTGATGGATTGGGGTCTTAATAATTAGAAACCAGTGATTCATTAATAAGAGTTATGTCCTCTGTTGTAATTTAGTTGTGTGGGACTGCAGGCTCTTCCTTACATACGATGTATTGGTGAATCATGGCCAATGACGAAAGAGAGAGCTTATTTTGAGGCAGTGGCACTGAAAGAGCATGGTCGTTTATGCCCTAATCATGTTCCAGAAGTATATCACTTCGATCGTACTATGTCTTTGATTGGAATGCGCTACTTGAAGCCTCCGCATATAATTTTGAGAAAAGGGTTGATTTCTGGAATTGAGTACCCTGTTCTTGCTGAACACATGTCAGAATATATGGCAAGGACACTTTTCTTCACATCCCTTCTTTATCATTCGACCACGGATCACAAAAGTGCTGGTAACTGATATGTTTATTTGTTGTTTTCGATATCATATACTTCCTTTCTCTGAGTATTGTATTGTTTGTTTTAAAGAATCGTACTCAAATTACATGATATATCGTAGTATTACTACCATTGTGCATGGACATGCTTCTCGGACTAAGAACGCACACTTAGTTTATATGCGACAAGTTACACTGTACGTAAGAGTTATCAATTGTTAAAGAGGAGTTAGTAGTAATGGAACAACTGAAATGTTTGTCCATTTTCCACCCTACCAAATGAATGGTAGTTTCATTTCTTACTATGCTTTCCTCCCTACATATTAATCGCCCCAAAAATTTGTCCCTACCAAAAGTGCTGTTAATTTGTTATTATGTCTTACATAATTTTATGTGTTTAAATATTGAGATAATGTGCTTATGTTGATTGCTTTCTGCAGTTGCTGAATTCTGTGGCAATGTAGAACTATCCCGGCTCACTGAGCAAGTTGTTTTTTCTGATCCTTACAAAGTATCTGAATATAACCGTTGGACATCTCCTTATCTTGATAACGATGCTGAGGCTGTCAGGAAGGATAATATTTTGAAGCTTGAAGTTGCTGAGCTGAAATCTATGTAATTTAACTATTTTTATTGACAACGAGTAGTCCTTTCTTTTTCCTTTTAGTTTCTGATACAGTATATTGATGTTTCATTGTAGGTTTTGTGAAAGAGCCCAAGCCCTAATACATGGAGATCTCCATACTGGTTCCGTCATGGTTACACATGATTCAACTCAGGTTATAGATCCAGAATTTGCATTTTATGGACCAATGGGTTTTGATGTTGGAGCTTTTATTGGAAATTTGATTTTGGCATTCTTTGCACAAGATGGGCATGCTAATCAAGAAAATGACCGGAAAGTATGTCGTGGCCTATTAATTTAATTGAAATTTATATCTTTGTGCTATGTTTATAAAAATATTACTCTCCTGCTGGATTTTTTTGGGTTCTTTGTTTACGTAAGAGGGCTTTTTGTGCCCTCTGCTAGCTGTTTAAACCTTTCTGGATTTCATGCATATTTTCTTTTGACAAGAGTTAATTAGTTTCCCCTTGTTGAGGTTAGTGTATTAAATTCTGTTTCCATGTAGGCATATAAGGAATGGATTCTGAGGACAATCGAAGAGACTTGGAATCTTTTCCACAAAAAATTCACCGCACTATGGGATGAACACAAAGATGGCTCTGGGGAGGCATATCTTCCAGCAATCTATAATAATCCTGAGCTTCAACAACTTATACAGAAAAGGTTTATGAAAGATTTGTTCCATGACACCCTCGGATTTGGTGCTGCCAAAATGATAAGGTGAGATAACAGATTTATATTTTGCCAACTGATTTTCTTTTCCTTTTCCTTTTTGGTTATAATTTTGAGTCATGTTCTCATCATTGAACAATTCGAAGGTTGTTGCTGTTGCTTATATGAATGCTTATGGTGCTTCATGATTTGCCAAACATAAATGAATACGACATTGATGTTGCCTCTATGAATGACAGGAGAATTGTTGGTGTAGCCCATGTGGAGGATTTTGAATCAATTGCTTATGTTAGTAAACGAGCAGATTGTGAGAAGAAGGCTCTTCAATTGGCAAAGCTGCTTCTAAAGGAAAGGCGAAAATTCGAGGCCATAACTGAAGTTATTTCAGCCATTCAGCAACTTCAATTATGAAATCATTTTGGGTAATGTTAAGGTTTGCTTTCAATACTATGGTTTGAGGATTATGTTCGGGAGTCAAACTATTCCTACTTTTTTACTCTTTCTTTTTTGTCTCCCATATACACTTCTATCTCAGATGAAAACGAGATTTGAAATGTTCCCACTTCAATTTCATGTTTGTGTTTATATAAAACATAAAAGGTTTCATTTGTGTACCACTTTAGTTGCATCACTGCTTCTTGGAAACAACATGAGAGATGATTATTCTGAAAAAGAAAACTATAAAGAACACACTTTGATTGTTGTGACTTCTATATTTACATATTTGAATGAATGTCGACTGTGTTTCTACCAAAAATGATGAAATAAATAGGACTGGATTCATACCCTTACATGTAGATACACCCATAAGACTTGAAATGTATGCTTATGTGAAAAAAATAAAAGAAAATAGAAATTTCTCTCTGGTTATTGTTTGCTTGTTGAGTTGAATATGTACTCATCATTCTTTGCAATATCCTGTACCCTTTTACTCTTATCCTTCTTCCTTTGATAAACAATGAAAAAAATTGTCAAATAGAGATGAGATGAATGTTGAATCAGTGACCTCGGCCACGACGACTTGGCCCAGAATAAGCTCTGTTCATGAAGAATCTCTTTAGCGGAGAATAATGATGATCATCTTTTAGAATCCTGGCTCCGTCAACATGGACAGAGGACATCAAGATGAAGAAGATGAATATTAAGGTGACCAATACTAGAGAATTAAACTTCATTGTTTTGATATTAATGTTGGTATATCTCTGACTATAAATAGGGATAGGGCTAGGGCTAGGGCTAGGGCTAGGATTAGGGTATGTACTTTTTGGAGTTTGGTGAATGTGGGGGAGTTGGCAGGGCAGAAACACAGTATTTTTCATAGGGTTGAATAAGGAGTTTGAAACCGAAAAGCAGAATGCATTTTCCTGTATCTCTCACAGTCAACACTAAAAAATATAGATTGCCTTTTTCCTTAGTCAATTTGGCTTTTTATGACCTAACAACACTCCAAAGTTGAAACACGAGCTTTGTTTCCCTTTCTTGTACTCAAACTTACTCCCTCTTTTCCATCTTACTTTTCCCATTAGACTCTGATTTTTCAACACAATTCTCTCTCAACTTAGCACTAAACCTACTTAGATATTGTTAAACAAACATATACCACCCAACTTTATTAGCGTGAACTTTTAGAATAATTGATTTTTTGACAATGAAATCTGAGTTTAGATTTCTCGGGTTACAATCTCCCCGATATTCACTGCAGAGACTTCCAGCACGATGAATGAGCAACACAAATCTTCACTCGAAGAATGTCATTAATTCCCAGCAGTCCTTTTGAACGACTTTAAGCTAGTAGGGTTGTCCCTAGCAGAACATAGGTGGTTGCCTTTTGTTTTTGGCGCTTAAGAATTCAAGAATGATGGGGCTAGATGGAGACTTATTCTTCATTTTAGATCAAATTCATGGGAAATCCATTTGGAGATTATGATGTTTGGTGGTACATCAAATAATGGAGAAATTAATATATTATTTAAGATCTAAAAGGTAGAAATAGACTAATCTCTTAAAATTGCACCAATTGGATTATAATTATAGTAAATCTTATATTTAAGTTGAATGAGTCCAAATTGACCGTCGGCCAAAAGATTAGTTTTCAAACACCAAACTACCCTTTTCTTACTCCGACCAAGCCATTGGCCCACGATCTCAAAAAAGTCAATCGCAGACAACTTCCAAGTCAACCACCGTTTGGACACCTGTTTCACACGGACCACATTGGTCCGACCACGGTTGCAGCCTGCAGCCTGCAGCTCGTGGGTAGTGGTTTCTAACCAACCATGTCTGCTTAGACAGGTGTCCGGCCACTTTCAAATTTCCGGTAATACTAAATTTAGATAAAAATATGATAATTTATTTTCATACCTAACTCAAACTAGCCGGAATATGAATTCAAACTTCAGCTCTGAACATATCAGATAAAATAACAAATTATGGAAAGGCATGATTGCATGTCTTGACCATCGATGGGTGGGGATTGCTTGAGAGACATTAAAACAATAATTCTCTTTCAAAATCTTATTTCACATGAAGTCATTACGAGGTCATGCTATCCAATAATTAGGCACATATAGTCCATGATTTCGCTTCAATTTTAAAAACCAAATCTTAGACTTTAAAATATATCATATTTAAAAGTACATTGATTTATGTTGGACTTTGTCGATCCTTCATAAATGTCTATTGGTTTCATAAATGTCGATCCTTCATAGCCCAGCCCATCCCATCTACAAAAGGGCCAAACTCAACCCAATGCGCAGAAAAACAAGGTTTCATTACCCTCCAACAGCTAATCATACAATTCCACGTGTACGAAATTCCTCAACATTTGCAACCAGTCGAACATCAAAACCCCCAAAACCCTTCCATCGCTCACTTTCATCAGAAATACTCACACGACTGAAGAGCGAATCGGAAAATGGATTCCGGAGGCGGCCAATCGTACCACCGAATGCCGAGGGTGAAGATCCGCGAACC
>JAYMTB010000203.1:0-16770 GCA_036897585.1 Francoa sonchifolia | reverse complement strand
TGTTTTCCAAATTTGCTTTGTTT
The DNA here is from genome assembly GCA_036897585.1 of Francoa sonchifolia. Classification (NCBI taxonomy): domain Eukaryota; kingdom Viridiplantae; phylum Streptophyta; class Magnoliopsida; order Geraniales; family Francoaceae; genus Francoa; species Francoa sonchifolia. The sequence goes on along the minus strand of JAYMTB010000203.1, from coordinate 16,747 downwards.
TTCCTGCCATAAATCTTATTTTAATTCTTTTCCTTTTTTTCCTTTTCTGCTTATTTGCAATAACTGGTACTCTTTATGCATTTCGTGCCGCCATTATATTTTGAACCAGAAACTTGTTTAGAAATTGATCATTGACTGATTCATGCATTGGATAACAGAGTGGTAAGAAAATTAAAAATCTATCAAGTATAGAGCTTCAGTCTTGATTCTAGTTCTTGTAGAATTTTTCGTAGGCAGCTTTTGTTTGTATTCCACGCATAAAGTCAATCATTTAACTAAGTTAGCAGCAAGTCAGACTCATATTGGTTTGCAGCGAAAATCAAATATGGCTCCTGTCTGCATGGAGAGTGTAAATATACAATGAAGACATCTCGCTCTTGAAGTTTGATGTTTTACAGCAACTGTTTACTTGAGATAAAGGTCTGCATTTAGTCTGCTATGTTGTCCATTTCTCCAGTGAACAGAAATTTGAACCAAAATTTGTGAAAAAAGGGGATCCAGCTTGTTTACTTGCTCTTTCAATTGGCTGGAACATAAAGCTATAAAATATAGTATACATATAGCAGAATTTTTTCAACAAGATACCTGTCACACTTGGCTATTATGTTTGATTGAAATATTCCAGTAGAGCATAGGTTATGTCCATTGCAGTTCTGCAAGGAAAATCAAGAGGTCCTACTGCTTTTGCTTAGCTCAAACGATTCACATTTTTGGTTTAATAATGCACTTTTGTTTGTTGTTACGTGTAGGAAAAGTTTAGAGTTGCAGTTTTGGTTTCTCAAGCGGCTCTTCAGTTTATACATGGTCAGAATTTCATAAGCAACGAAACTCAATTGATGTGACTCTGAGTTCTAACTTTTTCATGTTGAGTCTCTTTGAATGCTTCCAGGTCTAAAGTTTTCCAGTGAATACACTGTACCCAAGGAAGTTGAAGGTGCAGGTTTTCAAATTTGTGCTGATGAGGTAGGATCAGTTGTTGAAGGCCGTGATGTGAAGAAGCTGAAAATTCATGGTGAAGTTGAGGGTATAGCAAACAAGCTCTCCACATCATTCGACAGTGGTATTTCCACTTCTGAACATTTACTGAATCAGAGAACAGAGATTTATGGAATTAATAAGTTTGCTGAAAGTCCAGCTAGGGGCTTTTGGATTTTTGTGTGGGAAGCCCTTCAAGATACGACCCTCATGATACTTGCCCTTTGCTCCATTGTCTCTCTGATAGTTGGCATAACAATGGAAGGATGGCCAAAGGGTGCTCATGATGGACTTGGAATTGTTGCTAGCATTCTGCTTGTTGTATTTGTCACTGCCATCAGTGATTATAAACAATCTTTGCAGTTCAAGGACTTGGACAAGGAGAAGAAGAAAATTGCCATTCAGGTTACCAGAAATGGGTTCAGGCAAAAGATCTCGATATATGATTTGCTTCCAGGTGATATTGTTCATCTTTCTATTGGAGATCAGGTACCAGCTGACGGGCTTTTTGTTTCTGGGTTTTCTGTGTTAATAAATGAATCTAGCTTAACTGGGGAGAGTGACCCGGTTAACGTGAATGCTGGAAGTCCTTTTCTTCTTTCTGGAACTAAAGTTCAGGATGGGTCATGTAAGATGCTTGTGACTACTGTTGGAATGAGAACCCAATGGGGTAAATTGATGGCTACTCTTAGTGAAGGAGGAGATGATGAAACCCCGTTGCAGGTGAAACTTAATGGTGTTGCTACTATTATTGGGAAAGTTGGACTCTTTTTTGCTGTAGTGACTTTTTCTGTCTTAGTGCAAGGGTTGTTTGTGCGCAAGCTGGCAGAAGGGTCTCACTACATCTGGTCTGGAGATGATGCCATGGAATTATTGGAATCTTTTGCTGTTGCTGTTACAATTGTCGTGGTTGCTGTTCCCGAGGGGCTGCCCTTGGCTGTGACGTTAAGCCTTGCTTTTGCCATGAAGAAGATGATGAATGACAAGGCACTTGTTCGTCATCTAGCTGCTTGTGAGACAATGGGATCTGCCACAAGCATCTGTAGTGACAAGACTGGGACACTGACTACTAACCACATGACTGTTGTGAAAGCACACATTTATGGGACAACCAAGGAAGTGAGCAGCTCCGGGGAGGGTTTAAGTTTCTTTGCTGAAATACCTGATTCTGCGATTAGAATTCTACTTCAATCGATATTTAATAACACTGGGGGAGAAGTTGTTATCAACAAGGAGAATGAAACCGAGATACTAGGAACACCCACTGAAACTGCTATTTTGGAATTTGGCTTGCTCCTTGGTGGTGATTTCCAAGCAGAACGTCAAGCATCAAAAATTGTAAAAGTTGAGCCATTCAATTCTTTGAAGAAGCAAATGGGGGTAGTTTTGGAGCTCCCTGGAGGAGGTTTTCGGGCACACTGTAAAGGTGCTTCTGAAATAATATTAGCTGCATGTGACAAATTCATAGATTCGAATGGTGAGGTTGTTCCTCTTGAGGATGCATCCATCAATCATCTGAAGGATATTATTGAAAAATTTGCTTGTGAATCACTTCGAACTCTATGCCTTGCTTACATGGACATTGAAAATGAGTTTTCTGCTGAAAGTTCCATACCCAGTAGAGGATACACATGCATAGGAATTGTGGGTATAAAAGATCCAGTTCGTCCTGGTGTCAAGGAGTCTGTTGCAATTTGTAGGTCAGCTGGCATAACTGTACGGATGGTTACTGGAGACAACATAAACACTGCAAAGGCAATTGCTAGAGAATGTGGGATTTTGACTGATAAAGGTATAGCCATTGAAGGGCCAGAATTCCGGGAGAAAAATGAGGAAGAACTGCGTGAACTTATCCCAAAAATTCAGGTACCTTTATGTTATTCATAGTGTTCCTGGAGCCTAAGCAATGGGCGATCTATTTTCATCATGCTCATCGGAGTTCATATTTAATAATGAAATTATAATACAATATTCTTACCCTAAGTAGTCCTACAAAGACTGCAGCTATACCAATGATCTTAGAAATTACCATCCTCCTTGACCAAGTTGCTTGGAAAGATTTGCTGGCAAGTCATGTTATGCAAAATCCTCTTATACAGTCTAAGTTATGTTTCAGCATTTTGGTTAAACTACCATATGTACACGGATAAACTAAACTTTCTCCCTGTAAAGTTGTGTAAAATTGCATGACGTGCAGAACAATAATAGTGATACAGCCGTAGCACCAGCACAACCATCAACTAAAGTATCCACAACAATAATTCATTGACATATATGGCTCAGTAGGCCAATCGTCCGAAGTCAAACAATATAAGTTTTTGTATCATATGCTTACCCTTTTACAGATCATAAAGTTCTCTGGACATTTAATATTTCTCCATCTTCAGGTAATGGCTCGATCTTCACCAATGGATAAGCACACCCTTGTGAAACATTTACGAACTACTTTTGAAGAAGTTGTTGCTGTGACTGGTGATGGCACAAATGATGCTCCAGCTCTTCATGAAGCAGATATAGGGCTAGCAATGGGCATTGCTGGAACTGAGGTATTGACAATGATACATTAGCAAAATCATAGTACTTTATTTGTATATATTTTTTCTTCTATTTATAACCTCCACCTTTCAAGCTTCTTGAGGTACTTAATCTATTTGCGCAGTTTGTGGTCCAATTTCCAAATATCTTAGTGAGGACAGTCGAGTATTCATAAACATTTTCCATTGATCAAGTGAAAATAAACATAGTTCAGTTTTTGTTCATTGGTTATTAACTTTCAAATGAACAAATAACCAGGATAGAAATTTAGTTTTGATGCTATATTTCGACAAGTTGAATGTAAGAGATTTCGAAAAAATTTCAACAAAGTTTGGAAAACTGGAAGAGAAATGGAGTAATAGTTGGAAATCTTCACAAATAGAAAATAATTATATTCACATATCATCACTTTTCTTTTTGCCTCTTCAATTTTCTTATCATACCTAACATAACACTGATATAATAGAGTTGTTAAGAATATTAAACCATATACACTGAATTAGACATTTTAAGAAAATTGAAATTATTGATCATTAAGCTACTAATCCAAATTTAATAACACAAATAACCAAATCTTTTACATATTCATGGATCCTCTAGAACAATTATGTATCTCAATTAGAATCTATACTAAAGTCCTTTTTCTTCTGTAAGCCTATAATTCTTAAATTCCTTCTAAGCATAATACTTGACGGGAAGTAGGATAAACGCAAAGATTGAACTATAACTTGCTTTCTTTGCCAGCTTGTCCAATTGGAGCTTACAAGTTTCCGTCACTTTTTAAAATGCACATAGGCATCGTTTGGTACAAGTAATCTTCATGATGGGAATAGAATGTGATTACTTCGAACATAATGCTTAGACAAATTATTCCAAAGCATCACTTATCCCCGTGTTTAATTTGAGTTAGAATCATAGTATCTCAAATATGGAAATATCTTCATTACATTTTATATTATATTTAGTGTACTATAGAAATAAAATTTTATTTTTATTATTTGTATCTTTATGAATTAGATAAAATAGTTAAATAGATATTTACAATATGATAATATTATTTTCATGATTTAAAATTGTTTTTTTGAGAGTTAAAATCTTTGCTACAAACATTCCATTGAAGGTACCCACACTTCAATTTGGTAATTAGATTGCCACAAGATAGTCTGAAATTATTATAATTGGATGGGAATAATATTTCCATGACATAACCTAAACAAACATGGTTATATAATCTTTACTGGAATAAAGATGAGTGCTCTTGGATCACCATGTTGAGTCATTCTGATATACTAGAGATGGCCCGAACTTATTTTAGTGAATAACAAAATAAATAAAATTCTGCTTGAGTAGTATAGCTAAGAATTTAAACTTTTAACCTATTAGAGCCTTAGGTTTGTCAGGGTCATACTAAAATTGTGTCTCAATTCTTGCTGTGTAAACCTTTACTATTTCCGGAAATACAGTAAGCTGGTTGCCTTAATGTATGGTCATTATTCAAATAATTGAAGTGTAATGCAATCTTATGGTACCTTTTATTTCCTACAATCATAACCCATTAGTTCTAGAAAGATGCACTATCTCATTCAAACAATAGTCACATTTCCTAAAATTAATTTCCTAAACAATAGAAGAATCATATATCTTGAAAATTCTGACTATTTTTGCCATGCAATGGTTTTCAAGTTTTCCCCTTATCAGCCAATCTATAAATTTCTCTGATATACTAATGCATAGTTTTCATACCTTAACATGTGTTAAAAAGCATGCTCCTCTCTTTCAGGTAGCAAAAGGGAGTGCTGATGTGATCATTCTAGATGATAACTTCTCCACAATAGTGACTGTGGCTAAATGGGGGCGCTCAGTTTACATCAACATTCAAAAATTTGTTCAATTTCAGCTGACAGTAAACATCGTTGCCCTAATTGTCAACTTTTCTTCAGCCTGTTTGACCGGTAAGCAGACATTTCCATATCAGGTCCAAAGCATTTTCGGTAAATAATTCCAACATGATGAATCGTGAATTGATACAAACCTCCTCTCTTGTTTATATAAAGACATAGATCTCCCCTAAGTGAATGATGGTAATTACTTTTAACTCGGTGTTTTTTAAATTGACTTACCTTTTCCATAGAAAATTTGAAACATGTCCACCCTTTCCTGCCACCTGTTCTCTCTTCAGCTCTAAAACTCCGTATCACATCTCAGCATTCACTATGTTCATCACTTACTCACTTTTAATCGCAGCAAACTTTTCCTAAAACTGGAAAGGAATTTGCGAGTTGCCTAAGTATGCATTTTTCCCTCTAACTTAGACTAATATACTCTGCAATCTCTTACTTTTATCAATAACAAATCCAAGATATCGAAAAATTTCATTCTTAGCTACATCTTGCTTGTTCATATGCCTAACATCCTCATGTCTCTCTTAGCTTTGTTGTTAGAATTTTGTTCTATTTTTTCAGTATATTTAGGAACAAGTTCCACATTGAAAAAATGAGCCTAATATTGGGTTTATAAGGTTATACTCTCACGTGTGAACTAAATTAGTTTGAGTTGTACATGCTGCATGTGCAACGCAATTGAGTGCAACGCAATCGAATGCAACACATTTTAGGAGGTTAAATGACTCTTGGATTTAAATGTTACAATATCTTTTACTAATAAATGTTAAATGGCATCTTAGGGTCATTTTAATTGTGTCTGTTGGAAGTAGGGGTGCAAATGAACCAAGCTTCCAACAAGTTGGCTCAATGATGGATTGATTCAACTTTTTTGTTTATTGAGCCAAATTTGAGATATAAATTGCCTTGATGTAGTGAACAAGCGGAACCCAAACACAGGCCAATTTGACTCATAAGCTTAAGCTGGTTTGTTAATATTATTAAATATGTTTATAAGCTATAATTATTTTATTATTGGTTTAATATAGATAAAATCATTATTAATTCAAATCTAGGCTTCTTGAGGGCTTGGTCAATCATTGTCTATTTTAGCTTTATACATCAATGGGTGAAATATTTAAGCAAATGGTTGCTTGAAATGGTATCAGAGCATGTGGTATCGAGTTTGAACCTCCTCTTTTGAGTTATCTACCAAGTTTCTCATGTATTGTATTTGGTGTGACCTAAGTTTGCCACATTTAGTGATAGGCAGGTTGGTTCACAATTCAAGCAGACGAAATTTTGGCTTTCTTATGAGGAGTGTTTGCATACATCAATGGCACCTCACTCTACAAGTCTGAACATTTAGACCAAGTGGTGCTCGACAAGCTTCAACGAGTTGAAACGAGCCAAACTTAAGACCTAGCTTGTTATGCTCGAAGAACACAACCTGAAGTAATGCCAAACAAATTCTTATCAAGCGGAGTTTGATCTTGCTATAGTTCACTTAGCTCATTTGCCTTCCTAGTTCAGACAAACTCTAGCTATTCCATCTATCTGTGATGTCTATCTAAAGAGACATCTTATAAAAAAAATAGAAATAAAAATTCTCCATTGTCAAAGAATTGAATCATATATTACAGAAAAACAATCCAAAACTCACTCCTCCGAAGAATGTTATCACTAATTTTCAATTTTGTTTGTGCAAAAGAATCATTTAGTTTCATAAGATTATTTGCATACCCACTTTGTACTCATACAATTTCTGGTGGAGGCGAATAAAGTCCTAAGGAAAGTAAGTTGCAACACGTGTTGAAGTCTTCCTTTGCAAATTTTAAATTCACTGAGTTTCACCTTTATATAGTTAACTTAGTCCTACATAACTTAGACTAATAAACTCTAAAGTGTATCTCCTCTGGACTTCTTACTTACCACCATCTCTTCTTAGATGTGAATGACTTAAACTGAATCATATGAAAGATAGGGGTCATGGTTGTTGTTGTCAATTCATGCCATGGGGGAGGTGGTGGTTGTTTATCCTTTCTTTTAAACCACTGCTATTTTGAAATAATTCTTTTTTTCCCCCCTATTGTTTCTGGGGTTCATGTACTCTCAGGAAATGCTCCACTCACTGCTGTTCAGCTTCTGTGGGTCAACATGATCATGGATACTCTAGGAGCACTTGCATTAGCCACAGAGCCCCCTAATGATGACTTGATGAAGAGATCCCCTGTTGGCAGGAAAGGAAATTTTATCAGTAATGTGATGTGGAGGAATATCTTGGGGCAGTCTTTGTATCAGTTTATTATAATATGGTATCTTCAGACTGGAGGAAAAGCAACATTTCATCTTGATGGCCCGGATTCTGATCTGATACTGAACACACTTATTTTTAACTCATTTGTCTTTTGTCAGGTAATTATCTAACATTTACATTTGGATTGTGCTTGTTTAGTTCATTGTAACGTGTTCAAAATGCTTGATTCAAGTCATGATGAATGTCCAGCACCTTGCATAGTAGACTTTTGGAAGTGCTGAAAATGCGGATTTCATTGAACCTGTCACTCTTGCATCATGACTTCTTTGAAATGTTTAATTGCTAATTGGTTTTTGAATCTTACTTGTGCTCAAATGCTCTTCAGGTTTTCAATGAGATCACCTCCAGGGAAATGGAGAAGGTAAATGTTTTCAAAGGCATACTGAAGAACTACGTGTTTGTGGCAGTGATTAGTTGCACAGTAATATTCCAGATCATAATCGTAGAGTTCCTGGGTACATTTGCAAACACTTCTCCTCTCACTTTGCAGCAGTGGTTTGTGACCATTCTTATTGGATTCCTTGGAATGCCAGTAGCAGCTGCTTTGAAGATGATCCCTGTTTCATCAAACTGAGAATAAAATCTTAAAGAAATTATCTCCAAGCTTAGAATTTAACACGAATAGATTGTTTGTATTTTTTTTTTTTTTTCGGTATAACTTTGTTATATAGCAGCCAGCATTATTTAAGCCGAAGAAAGTCAGTCTAGCAAAAGATGGTGGATAGGCACTGGTGAAAAATGGCTTCAATCTTTTGTAATATTCTTGTTGGAATTGCTCTATTTCAAATGGCGGAGTTTTGTATTAGAGTGACTCTAACGCTGTAATATTGGTCATATCATTGATCGCACTTGAATCTTGTTGGAAGTGATTCTTCATTTCTAGGTATTACCAAAACTGGATTAGGCATTCTGTTGGCGCCAAAAATGCTACCCCTATCTCAAGTTTCTGACAAGTCTATAATAGACAGTCAGAGACGACAAGATATTGAAAGTACAAAAGGATAAACCAAGAAATATTGACACACGAAAGGGATGCACAAATCACTTCCCTTAAACTATAGACGTTATGGTTTTGGGTGGTAATTGATGTTAATGGGTTTTACCATATTAAAACAAGCTAAATTTAATCATTATTTAGACATGGCTTGTTTGTTAACTATGCCAAAATGCATAAAACAGATATTTGGACTAGTGAAATCTCACTTGCACTTGTCAATAAACTCAAAAACATATACTCTATGATTGTAAGTGCCCAATTGATTTGTAGCGACTCTATTTACTGTGTGAGAACGTCTCCGTACACCAAAATTATTTACCTACTCAAGTAATCGGCAGTGACATGTTCTAACAAATTGTGAATGAGTCCCCCATGATACTCATTTTTAAGAATCCATCCACAAAACAACATAGCACCTCACATTTATCACAATGTTCTGTTTCCATACAAGAAATGACTAGAAAAGAAGGCAGGCACAGCTGTTTGTATAGGCCAACTATAGCAGAATTCAGTACAATTTTCTGTAACTACAAAATCAAAATACAACTATTCAACATATAGACAACCTATGCAGCTAGCTGGCCATCAGAACAGAAGACCAAGTACTTTGTCCTCAGCTTTTGACTTCGCAGTATACATTTCTTGTTTTCTAAAATTGCATGTACGAAGTGTAATATCATATCGACAATTTTTACTATACTTTCGCAAGAGATATTCTGATATATTATTGGCAGCAAAATTTATGATATATTTGAAACTAGATATTTGAATATAATATTTACTTACGAGATATTTGAATATAATATTTGAATATAATATCTACAAGATATTATAAGTTTGAATATTAAATATTATAATATTTACCTTATTTTAAGATGAAACAAAGTGAGTTTTGTTTATCTTCCTATTTAGATTGTAAGCTGATTATGACATAGGTCGTAGGCGAGAGTCATAATCTGTGTAAGTCCCTAATTGGAGTGTGTAGATCAATTTAAATAGTGGAATGTTGATACTGGGCGAGACCCCGCAAAAGTAGGTGTGAGCACCGAACTGCGTAAACAATTGCTTGTGTTTTTACGATTATTGTGCTGCTATTTACGTCTAACCATGAGTGTCTCAAACTGTGTTACAACACCTTTTGTCACACCGACACTGATCAGATCTAACAACTGGTATCAGAGCCAGTACACTAACCGGTTCTTGGTGGAATTCTGGAAATCTTATCAAAATGGACACTCAAAGAGGAGGAGGATCTATATCAAGGCCACCCCTACTGGATGTCACAAACTATGCATATTGGAAGGCTAGAATGAGAGCTTTCATCAAGACGATTGATGAAAATGCATGGGAAGCTGTACAATACAATTGGGCTCCAACAGAAAGTGAGACTGCAGATGGAAAACGGGTGATAAAAACCGAGGAAGAAAAGAAGTTGGCTTTATACAATTCAAGAGCGTTAAATGCAATCTTCAATGGGGTTGATTCCAATCAATTCAGACTCATCTCTACATGTGAATCAGCTCACAAAGCGTGGACCATCTTACAGACAACATATGAAGGAACACACTTGGTGAGATTATCTAAACTTCAAATGCTCACCACGAGATTTGAAAACTTATACATGAGAGATTATGAGTCTATTTCAGAGTATAATGCGAGATTGTGTGATATTGCGAATGAAGCGTCGACTCTTGGAGAAGAATTTGCTGAAAGAAGATTAGTGAGAAAAGTTCTCAGATCTTTGCCGAAAAAATTCGCTATGAATGTGGCAGCCATCGAAGAAGCCAAAGATGTGGAAAAGATAAGACTTGAGAAGTTAATTTGGTCTCTTAGAACTTATGAGATGAACCTGGATTCGAACAAAAGGGAAAAAGACAGAAAAGAAAAAGGTGTTGCATTTTCTGCAATTAACTACAGTGACAACACTTCTTCTAACATCGCAACCGTTAATGAGTTAAAAGAAAATTTTGATAAAAAAACTTGCTCTCTTGACAAAGGACTTCAAAAGGGCATTTCAGAAATATACTAGAAAGTCCAGATTCAGTGACAAAGGTGGGACCAACTCAAGAGGAAGAGATACAACAAATCTAAGTGAAGAAGAACTGATACACAAGAAAAAAGGAATTTAGTGTCATGAATGCAAAGGCTATGGGCACATACATGCTGAATGTGCTAACACACTGAAAAAGAAAAAGAAGTCTTTCAATGTCAGTTGGAGTGACAATGAGTCCGAGAGCAGTGAAGAAGATGATGACGAGTATGTGAGCAATTATGTTGCACTCTCTGCAAGTTCCAGTGTTATCCCTTATGTTACAACACTTTCTGAAACACAAACTGTCGATGAAGACTGCAGTGAAAGTGAAGATGAAGTGACTGAGGGACAATTACTTGAAATGTATGAAGTGATGTTGGAAAAATGGGGAATGGTTTGTGAAGCCAATAACAAACTGAAAAGGAAGAATGAACAACTTGAGAAAGATAAGAAGATGTGGCAACAACAAGTTGATGAAGGCAAGATTCAGTTAGAGGCACAGGTCAAGCAACTAAATGAGGAAGAAACTGAATTGGTTGAAGCAAAAACTACTCTTCAAAGGCTAAATACCGGAAGTGGAAAACTTGATGAAATTTGCGAATGGGAAAAAGAAGTGGTGATCTTCATGGTCTTGGCTATGGAAGCAACAATACTGAAAATGGAGCTGCAAATGTGAAACAAATGGGAACTGACCGAACGATTTCTCAGCCGAAAAGAAAACGCAAGAAAATCTGTTACTACTGCGGTGTTCCAGGACATGTCAGAACATATTGTTTTCAACTCCGGTTTGATTTAAGACAGAGGAACATTCTTAATCCACAAAGAAGAATGATCAGGAAGAATTGGGGTAAGAAAAGATGATCTCACCTTATTTGTTGCTCACTCCTCACTGAAGGTTAGTAGAGAAAATGATCTAGAGACTGTTGTCCGGAACAAGGAAACCAGTGTTGTACCACGGGCTGAAACACAAGTTGCAACTGAACACTCTGAAGTTGAAACACGACACAAAGAACCATCAACAAGGGTGAAGAAGAATCATTCTATGGATGATGTTATTGGTGGTCTTGATGAAGAAATATAATTACCGAGACATGGTGAGGTATGTAAGTTACACTTCCAAAATCAAACTAAGTGAAGCACTGAAACAAAAAAAAAAACAAAAAAAAAAGTTTTTTTTTGCTGGTTTTTGTTTTATTTTTTAGTTTCAGTGGTTTCTTGCTGTTTTGGGATTGATATGTGTTGTGTTGGTCTGTTGCTATTTTTTTGTTAGTATTTGTTGGAGTTTGATTATGGAGCGCAACTCTTGAGGGGGAGTGACATACTTGGTTTGCCTTATATGGCTTTTATCTTGTTTAGTGCATTAGTTTTCCTTTGGTCCTTTTTGACAACTAAGGGAGATAAAATGAAGTTTATTTGTTGTTGCGTCATGTGTGAAGTTTGCAACATTTGAGGGGGAGCTTTGCTATATTTGTTGTTTTGGGAAATTACATTGATTTCCTTCCCTTTTGGATTTTGTGCAACATTACAAGGGGAACATATGTTGTGTTGCTGTTTGTTTTGGTGAACAGTTTGTGGTTGAATTTTGGGATGATGAACATCGGATTGAAGTTCAAAAGAAGATAAGCTTTGGGGTATCTTTGGCATTCTGATAAAAGAAAAGGGGAGAGTTGAGAATTTGATTTCTTGCTTCTGTTTTAATCGTGATTGATGATGATTGATGATGGCCTAACTATTCTGGTATGTTGCTACTATACTTTGATTGTTTGTTGCTGATTTGTCTAATTTTTAGTGGGGAGCTCTATGTGGATATGAACTGATAGGATGTGTTTTATAAACTGTTGCAACACGTGTCGCAACACCGAACGCATCATCTAAGGTGGATTTCCTGATTTGTTAATATTTTCAGTTTCCGTAGTTTACCTGTTGACACCAAAAAATTCTCTAGAGGGTTATTTTGTCAAAATAGCCAAAGGGGAAGATTGTTGAGTCAAAAAGATGTTGGCATAATTTTGAAAAATACTTCCGCGATTACTCTGACGATATTATTTTCCGAAAATATTATTTTGAATTAGAATATTTTGGGAAAACTAATTAAGGAAACTTTTTGGAAATATATGGAGATATTTGACAAATATTATATTGGACATAAAGTCACAATCGGGAAAGATTTTATTGAGAATATTGTTGAATATTGCAATTATGGAAACAATAATATTTGAGTGATAATTTGGTCTTCAAATAGCAATTCGAGATTGAAAAAACATTGATCATCATGAATTATATTTGAGAGAAAAGGCTTGAACGTGAGATGATCTTCAACTTCCACAATTGAACGAAGATTGAAGTTGTATTTGAAGTTATATCGATTCGGTAAATTGAGTACCACTTTCGCGATGCATTGATTGAGCTTTAATAGATTAAAGCGATTCAGTCTCGGCTGAGAGACAGAGAAAACAAAGTGAGTTTTGTTTCTCTTCCTATTTAGATTGTAAGCCGATTATGACATATGTTGTAGGCCTGAGTCCTAATTTGTGTAAGTCCTTAATTGAAGTGTATAAATCAATTTAAATAGTGGATTGTTGATACTGGGTGAGATCCCGTAGACGTAGCTGTGAGCACCGAACTGCGTGAATAATTGCTTTGTGTTTTTTACGATTATTGTTCTGTATTTTTCGTTTAACTCTGTGTGTTGGAAACTGTGTTACGACACCTTGTGTCACACCGATACTGATCAGATCTAACAAATCTAACTTCATATTTCATTATGACTCAAATTGATTTAAATGATTATGAACTCTTTTAATATAATAGTTAGTTTATAATAATGCGAGAGTTAAAACTGAAAAATGAACTGAACCAATCAAATTATTAAAACTAATCACAATCGATTTGAAAAAAATTAGAGTAAACTGTAATTTTACCTATATTCTAGTCTAATTTTCTCGAAAGCACGGCTGAAGAATGTAAAAAGGATGATCATTGTATGCATTTTTGTATTGACTAATTTAAAAATGAGAATCTGAGAAAAAAAATAAAGTGTTGCTATGAAGAATTAGTCTTCCTCCTTGATTTCCTTGATCTCCAAATGATTGCGGAAGGAGTTGGGCATATTCTATATGGAATTTTTGGATGGGGGGTCTCAGGGATTCTGCATTTTACAAAACACTAAATGTAACATAACATATTACATTTATCTCTATTTTGTTGATATAATAATATCAAAAAACTAGTTAAACCAACAGACACCAACAAAAAAACAAGGGAAAATATTAGGAAACCATGACCTTTGGTTCCATAAGGGGGAGTGGGTATGCGTTTTTATGTAAATTAAAAATAAGAAAAAGTTGAGGAAGGAAATACTTACTCTAATGCAGAGAGATCAATTTGGGAAAAGTCCATGTTGGTTGAACTGTCCAATGCTGCATTTGTTTGAGGTTGCTTTATTCCAATCACTTTGCAATTCAATTTGTTTACTATTTTCTTTTCTCTCATTGCCAACCTTTACCAAACACAAACAAATACACCATTTTTGTTAACATATCAGGAATTCCATTCTCAAATGGAACTGAACCAAACGGAATCACTTTCTTTCAACTTTTGTTTTGGGATCATACTATTTGAGTGGCATACCTATCCCTAGTCATGGCACCAATCAATACTGACAGCTCTGCCCACTGGGCATCACCACTTCCTAAGTAGGCCTAAGTACTAGGGACCATGACACCACCATTTCTTCTTCCTATCTTTCAATTCAATGAAAAATTGTCATACAAATCATCAAAAACTCACTGATATAAAAAGCTCCTTTCATGGAGTCCAGCTACAAGCATTGAAGCTCCCATCTCTCTCACCACTGCTGCAATCTTCATTCCTTCTTCATCTCCTTCTGTCACCACTATCTCACTATTTATCTGACCACCACAATTTCATTTATCGTTATTTCAAACTGAAAATACGTGTTATCTTTTATGACATCATACAAATTTAATTTTATCTCACAGATCAAAACAAAAGACTTAGAACCCAGTGAAGAAATAACCATTTCTTGAAAAAAATCCTAACTAAAATCAATCCCTAACACTACACTACTCCCAAAAGGGTTCCTAAAATAAAAAAGGAAAATCTTACAAAGAAATGATTGCAGATATCTTGAAAGGAAAGAGCCAATTGAAAACCCTTCAAACGAAGAACCCTAGTTTTCCTCTTACTCCTTGATCTCGAAGTAAAAACATGAAGAAGAGTGATCAAATCTCCAAATCTAATCAAATTATGAAGTGCCCATTTCAAAGCAGTTTTTGCAACATCTGATTCTTCCACAATCACCACTATTTTTCTCACATCCATTGATGATCATCAATTTCTTAGTTCCAATGAATCTTTTGGGTTTTAGTTTCCATGGAATTTTTTTGAAAGTTTTGGAAATTTTGAGTTGGAGTTTGGCAGGTAGGAAAGGCTCCTCTTCCTTCCTTTGGTCTCTATAATTTTATTTCTTTCCCCATCTTCAATTATTTGTATTTAT
This sequence comes from Francoa sonchifolia, assembly GCA_036897585.1. Lineage (NCBI taxonomy): Eukaryota > Viridiplantae > Streptophyta > Magnoliopsida > Geraniales > Francoaceae > Francoa > Francoa sonchifolia. The sequence continues at coordinate 1,492 of JAYMTB010000203.1, read as the reverse complement.
ATATTATTATTTAATTATTACAATTTTTGGATTACCTCTTAATTCTATAGCGCTGCTGATATAAATGTTAATTAATATTGAACCTTGTAAACATTTTGGGTAATATTTAATAAATCTGAAAATATGTTAATCTTGATATTAGGTATTTATTGTCCCCATGTAAAAAATTGAGAAAAGGAAACAAGAAGTGAGCATAATCTATTAATCTGGGTGGGATATTACGTATATATTCTATGATTGGTTAATTGTACATTTATTTATAATGTATCCAATGTAGACTTATACAGCCTGAAATCAATAATAATATCAAAATTTCTGAAGTTAACAGAACTTTAAGATAATGCCCAAAAGCAAACTTTATCGGGTGCAAAATTGGCCTATTAACCCTTTTCGATTAAATATACATCACGACACGAGAATGATCATGAATGAACATAACCTGACAAGATCTCTCCTTTATATTAGCTTCATGATTTTGACTGTAATACCTCGAATGTGGATATCGGTGTATGATGAATTTCAACTTGAAAAAGTTCGGAGAACTCTTCGATCAAAGAATTGCGGGTGATATCAATCAGCTGGCTATCATTTGGATGAAGTGAACCTGGTGTTTCACATGTACCAGATGACTGATATTCTCCAAGCAATTGCTTGATGCTGCCAACCCTACGGTCACGTATTCCACATGGAACTATGCATTGAAAGGGTGTCATATCTGTTGTGACATTTAGTGCTAGTCCGTGGTATGTTATCCATTGAGATACCCGTATCCCTATAGCTGCCAGTTTCTGATCTCCTGATACAGAAAAAAGTAAATTATCTTAATTGGTGTTTGACATACACGAACACGAACACAAGCACAAGCAGACAAACACACAAAATATTGAATTGGGTTTCCTAATCCAAAAGTTTCTATATGTTGGTTTCAAGCTCATGTTGAGTAAGACGAGATATAAGGAAGCATACCAACCCAAACACCAGTAAAACCCTCGAGCCGAGAAGCCTTAATTGTAAACGTTGAGAAAAGAACTTGAATGATGACCTCCTCGAGTGCCCTCAGGTACCAATGAAGATCCATCTTGTGATTACGCAGATTGATAATAGGGTACATAACTAGCTACAATGCAACAAATGACACATAAAGTTAAATCTAGAAAAAGAAAATTAATGACCATGCAATCAATTCGATTGCATGCCTGGTGATGAAAAAAATATGTAAACTTCCTCCCAGTCTCACAAAAAAACCGTGTATCAAAAAAAATTATTCAATGGTCTAAACTTTGAAGTATAAACTAATATTGCGAATGGCTAGTTACAAGATCAAAGCAATTTTAGCACAATATAAGTGAAATACTTATACGCTAAATTAGCATTTATATATATGTTCATGTCAGCAACAACCAAGTACCTGCCCAGGACCATGATATGTAACTTCTCCACCACGTTCAGTTCGATAAACATTGAAAGGAGAATTCTCTATATCAAAATTTAA
>JAYMTB010000202.1:0-16772 GCA_036897585.1 Francoa sonchifolia | reverse complement strand
GAAAATGGTGAGTTGAACAGCTATTTGAGAGAGAAAAAAATACATGTCAATATATTTAAAAAAAAAATTAAACGGTTCTTGTCCCATTTTTAAATATTGTTGCGGTATATAATAAAATTGAGATAATATATATGAAATGAATAGTTAAAATTTTGAATATGAATGATAGGACATTTGATAGTGAACAAATATGTATTAATTTTAGATATCTTTTTATTCTTATTTGGATGTTAATTCTCGAGATTTTAGGTATTTTATTTGAGTTTATATGTATTGGTGTCAGCTCATAAAGAAGCAGAAAAAATCTTCAAAAGTCGGCATAAAATTGAGAAGAATTGAAGAAAGTTGATAAAGAGGAAAAACAGGAGTATTGAGAGGAAAAACAGAAGAAAACAGAGCATCGCGGACTGAAGCTCGGTGTCGCAGCGACACCTAAGAGGTACTGCGGCGCCGCCTGAAGTGCCAAAGGACTGAGCCTCAGCACCACTAGGAGTAGCCAGACGGCTGAAAGCACAGCGCTGCGGCACTGCATATGGGCGCCGCCGCGCCACCTCGTGCCGCCCAACATGAATTTTGGAAATTGAGGTTTTTGGAACCCAAATCATCTTGGGCCTTGGGCACACGCCTCCTACTCTATAAATAGATGCTTTATCAATATAATGAAAGATATTTGGAAGACTAGAGAGCCGACTTGAAAAACTAGAAGACAAGGAAAATTCAAGGAATCAAGGAAGGAGCAAATCGTCTGACATACGACTCAATCCAGATTTGACGTTCTTTTACCTTTTTGCACACCAACATTACAACTATGTCTAGTCACAGTGACTTGTAAATCGATTGAAATGGAAGCTTTGACTAAAATTAATATATATTATAAATATTGGATTATAATTATACTTATATAGACGTTATAAAACAATAAACCACACACTCCACATCTATAATTTTCATTTCTCGGGTCTTGAGCTTTACGATTCATTCTTCTTTGGCATTTTCATATCTCCGAACTTGAACATCGTGTTGCGGTAAGTTGTATTTCATTTAAGTTTGTTAATTTTGTAGCCGTAAATATGAATATTACATAAGTTTTGTTTGATTTATATTTGCAAAATCAGAAATGGGAGATTGTGGATATCAAATATTTTCATATCGGTTTATAAATACAATTGATATACGAGTTCCCTGAAAAATAGTTTTCCATACGTTATGCAAACTACAATTGTATGTCTTAGTTACATGTCTAGAATTGGCACATTTACCTCTTGCGTTTCATGTTACTTTGTGTATTTGTACCAATTATTGTTTTCATAAACTACAAAGTAATATGTGTTACATGGGTAGGAAAAAATCACCTTAGCTGAAAATCAATCGATTATTTCTATCTTCTAATCGATTACACGTAAGCAAAATCAATTATATTTAAATCTCAGTACATGAAAATTACACTTGAATAACAATCTAGAACAACCTAATTTATTAGGGCAAATTGTATAATTGATTAGGATTTTTCTACATAATTGATTAGTACATGCAGGTAATCAATTAATATGTGTTCACTGTTACCTAAGTTTGTTTAGTAGCACACACATTACTACCTAAGGTAATCTGACAATTTTTGTATCATTATGCAGATTACCTAATCGTTATCATAATTACATATGACATTCGATAGTGGTAAAGCCGTGATGCAAAATGATGGGGATGAATTTTTTGATAACAGAAACTCAGTACTACAACAAATGAATTCACCATCACACACGAGAATGGAGCACGTGGTTAAGCCTGCGATCAGGCAATTTATGGAAATGAGACCGCTGCGTACGAGTTGTATTGTTAGTACGCACAGTGTTGAATTTAGTGTTCAAAAAGAAAAATAATATTACTTTACTGGGACCAAAAATATTAGGTGAAAGGATTACTGTTGCTCCAAATGTACTTCTAAAAACAACACTCCTACAAAGACCTGTACGTAGGCAGACTTGCATTCTAGACGAGATACTCGAACCGGATGCACAACAATGATTTCATTCTTATTCAGTCCCACAGGCGAAGGACGAGTAAGAAGTCTCATAGAAAATCATAACCATGAATTGGCGCATTCCGAATAAGCATATTTACTCCGGTCTGTGCGCAAAGGTACGAATGAGAAATGAATAGTTTTGAGTTCAATGGTAAATGCGGGCATACGACCAATTGATGCATACTCCTACATGGTTAGTGAATGTGGAGGTTGGGAGAATCTAGGTTTTAGCCAAGTATATTGTTATAATTTCTTGGCAAGAAGAGAAATGGTGACCATTGAGGGAGGTGACTCTAACGAGCTCATAACTATGTTAAATGAAAGACAACAACAGACTGACTAAATGTTTTATTGGGAAGTGAATACGGACGTACAAAATTGAGTACTAAATATTTTTTGGAGGTATGGCCGATCAAAGCTTGATTACGATTGCTTTAGAGATGTCATTATATTTGATATTCACATATCGAACGAACAAATATAATTTAGTATGCGCGCCTTTTGTCGGAATCAATCATTATTGGCAAAACATAATGTTCGGATGTGACGTTTTGATTGTCGAAACAACTGAATCATTTGAATGGTTGTTCATAACATTTCTTCAATCTATGGTTAATCTTACACCATAGACTATATTTACTGACCAAGATCAAGCAATAACTAGGGATATTAAGAGCATCTTTTCGAGTAGTGGACATAGATATTGTTTGTGTCATATTTCGAGAAATACACCATCACACTTAGACTCTTTGAATTCGGACAAACATTTTAGAAAGTTGTTTCATAGGAGCATATATACGTGTAAGACGGAAGAAGAATTTGAAGAGAATTTAATGTTGAGAACCATAAGTGACTTAGCAAAATGTATAAGATTAAGCGAAAATGGGCCCCAACTTTCAACAAAGACAAATTTGACAGTGATAAACAAGTTCCCAGCATAGCGAGATCACAAATAGCGTATTGAATGTCTTGGCAAAGAGCTCGACAAATTTAACAGAGTTCATGAAGGGGTTCGATAGTATCGTTCAGCGCTGGCGCATTAATGAAGACGAGCAAAATCATCGTTGTCAACAAAGTAAACACCTGCGCAAAGTGCAACACTGCCATATTCTGAAAGCAGCTGGTATATACACACACACAAGTTCTACAAGTCGTTAGAGGAAGAGTATTTGATTGGCACAGCCGGGTCAGATACCACTTCTGTGGTTGTTGATGACGATGAATGTACATTTAATATCAATAAACAAGAGTCAGGCGCAAAGGTATATGTTGTTACTCTTCATTCGGTGACATCAACTTTAGCAACACGTGCTGAAAATTTCAGACCATGAAAATTTTATGTTCTCATGCTCTGGTGTTTTAAAGCATTAGCATGCGCACTTTATTCTGAAACAATATTTAGCTGAAAGGTGGACGAAATATTTAAGAACGTGTTATACGCATACAACAAATCGACTGCTAAAACACTAAATATGGAAGAAGCGGATATTATATTCCGGAGTAAAATGATGAAAAGTACGTATAATCTGGTTCATAAGAATCGAGGGAATAAGGAAGCAAAATTTATTGTGCCCAATAGTTTACACGGAGTGCATGAGAGAGTTGATGAAATATTTAAACATATAAGTTTAAATGCTGATGAGAATGCAAAGTGTAGCATACTTCAAGGGGCGGATGATGAAATCAACACTGTAGTGGGAAATCTACCATGTGTGCAGCCCAAAGGAGTCGCAAATTCAAGATTGAAAGTCATTTCGAGACGATTTCTAAGCAAAGAAAAAAACCCAAAGGAGAGAGTAGTAGAAGTAAAAAGCAAATAACATTGATTGATATTTTATACAAACTAAAACTTTGTTAATTACGCAAAATATGCATATGTTTAACTTTTCTTTCAATGTAGGACCGAGAAGATATAAATGTACTACAATCAAACATGACACAAATCCAAGTGTATAAATGGAACATCAATTTACTGAAATGATGTCACATGCTTTTCCGCAAACATACTTCGCAAATTCAGTTAATTCATATTTTTGGAATTTATACTATATTGTTGATTTGGTTGATTGAATTTAGGTACTATTGTCTGGATAAGACATACTTCTTATGATCATTTTCTATTGCATAAGTAGGATTATTCAGTCACCTCTAATTTCGGTATGTCATCATCGTCCTCATTTTTATCTTGGAACAACTCTGCTTCAAACTTAGCTTTACATAGAGATCTCGAAGGAAGACAAGTTAATTACACCAACAGGTAAGTACGAAATATATAATGAACTCAATTCTTGCTTCGTATAAAGATTATTAAAGTGACATAACTTATTTACAGCCACCAGAACACTATGGGTGGACAATGCCGCCTTTGCCGCCAGATGTCTGAAAAAACCAATAAAATGAATAAAAACGGATTTCATATGCTCTAGATCTTGTAAGATACAAGTTGGTGCTCATGTTTTCCAAATTAAAGAACAACGTGTTTGTATATTTATGATATTGTATTCAATGCTTAAATCTCAATCTATTGTAATTTTTCATTCATGAAGGTGCATACTAACATTTAAAACCTAATCGATTAGGTCATTCTTGATTGGAGTGTTATTTTCTAATCGAATAATACAAAGTTATTCGATTAGAATGTCTCCTCTATAATTTTGTGGGTGTAATCTTTCTAAAATAACGCACTCCAATTCGATTACCATTGAACATTGAAATAACTCACTCCAATTTGTGGTCACCTAATCGATTAGGTGAAAAACCTAATCGATTAGGGCATTCCATATTACACCAAAACAATGAATTATGGTTTAGTTTAATTGGGGTATAAAAGTAAAATTAGGGCACAAATTCACTTTCACCCACAATTTTCACTTTCTCACTAAGTCTCTCTCCCGCACCTCTTTCAATTCGAAATCAAACTCAAAGCTCAATCGATTACTTTCATTTACAAATTTTATTCTAATCGATTCCATGGCACCCAGAACCAAGAATCCTTCCATGTCCTCTAAAAATGATTTTATCAATCAATACTCTGAAAATGAGTTTTATCAATCAATATATTTGCCGAACCAATTTACGGATGAATCCCAACAGAATGCAACAACTTTCCCATTGAACATTCGGTTGTTGCATTACGTTGTTATATTGGTTATTAATGCTAGGTCCGACACCCGTTCTTATATCAATTGTATAGATGTTTTCACCATGTGAATGATTCTTAATAGGGTCCAGTGTGACATTTCTAATTATATAAAGGAATCTATTATCCGAGCTTCAAAGTCCAGATCGTTTGCCTTACCCCATGGTATACTTCTTTCTACAATTCTCGAGAAACTCATTTATGTTTTTGGAGAAGATTTAATTGAAATCACCATCTTTCTAAGTGTAGCACGCTTTAGAAAGATGAGTTATTTGGACGACTCGGAGGTATTTGTCTGTAAGAACCAAGGGCCTCCTGTACAGATAATTAGCAACAACGATAAGGACACAAATGAGGACGAGGACGGGGCTGAGGATAAAGAGGAGGATCCGGCGCTTAATCTCGAGTTGCATACCAAAAGAAGACATGATCTATAGTACCCCTCCATGAGCACACCAACAACTCAACCTACCTCTTCTATTGCACCTCGTACTGCTTTCGTCTTCTGATTGCCTACGCAAGTCGTTCATGTGGCTTTGCGATTTGAGGAGCTCACCAAAGAAGCATCCCCAGATGATGGGATGCTTGCAAGGACTCGGCGAATGACAAGGTCAAATCTTTGCAATGATTCAAGAAGCGAAAGGGTCAACGAAAAAGGCAATCAAAGAAAATTACAGGAAATTGATTAGGAATGTCACTAAATCATACAGCTGGTCAGCCAAGCAGTTCCAGTGGTTCAGAGTAACATTTGTGTAATTTTTTTTGCCTTTACTTGTATTTTCCTATATTATATAATTTTTTTATATGTTATATAATATGTTCCAACATTTGTTATTCTGTAAACTTCTAATTTTTAAAAGTTCTCAATTCGTATTTATGTTTGGCCGATGCTTCTTTAATTATGATATTATTTTATTGCATTGTTTGCTAGGTTCTCCTTACTTTTTTCCTATCAGAAAAAGAAGGAGAATGATATGTTTTTAATAAACTTCTTTTTGATTATTTATGTTTAATTATTGTGTATTTCTATGTAAACCATTTTCTCTCTCAATATATAGGGCATTTGGGGGATTTTTGTGCTTGTTTCATTTTTTCCTCCAACCAAATTCTAATTGCAGGGCTTGAAAATTTTCAGGCCGATGCATCCACAGTTCTAATAGTGTCATTATGCGAACATTTATCTACCTCAGAAATTTCTTACTTGTTAAATAATTTATTACTACCACCTTGTTCTAAAATTTTTAAAGTTGGCACTTGCTCTTGAGAAGTTACAGACATATGCTCGACAATATCATGACCCACATTGCAAACATCAACCTTAAACAATCTGGATATCCATTCAAGTGCTCCATACCTTAGTGTTATAATCAGAGAGACTAAGACTAAGACTAACGGTTGGTTGGCCCACCTCTTGTTGCGTATCAAGCCTCTGCAGTACAAAAATCCCATAACCATTCATATTCCATTATTATAAAATGTGTATCTAAGATTGCATATCCACCTAACTAGTTGCTAACAAATGTTGAAAATGTACTAATGCTATTGGCTTTTTATTACAAAGCTTTTTCATTTAAAACAACCCTATTAGACTACTTCGGCTTTTTATTACAATAAAGTTTGTAATTGAGTTTATCTAATTCAAAATCTCTTCATAATCGTTACTAACGTGTTAAACACACATTAAATTGTAAGAAAATTTATTATAAATTTAGCACATGCCATGTCTTTACAAAATTGGAATTCCCTATTCGATTAGATTTTCCACATAATCGATTAGGTGAATACAGATTACACCACACTCCAATCTGGAATGACTTAATCGATTGGGTTTTTCACCTAATCGATTAGGTTATTCCAAATTGGAGTGTGGTGTAATCTGGAATAACCTAATCGATTAGGTCATTCCAGATTACACCAAATATTAAATTATGATTTAACGGAAAAAATAATCGATTAGCTTTTAAGATCTAATTGATTACTGTAATTTGCAAAACTGGACATGTAAATGCCAATCTCTAAAAATCATGACGTAAAATTAATAACTTAGCTAACTTTATATTCGAATACTAATTCACATCACAAATGTGCTTCGATATATTCGAATTTATGGTGAATTTTTCTTCCGTCTAAAATATGATCATTATTATGCACGCTTAATTATTGTACAATAACGAATTTAGAAAAATTAATACAATTATACTAAGAAATTTGTTATGGAATAAGAGGTTATTTGTAAAATGTCCGAAATAACCTTGAGTTAAGTCATTTGAAATATTATTGAGAATATAAATGATTTTAATTAATTAATAATTAAAAAAGACAAAAATAAATAATTCTTTTTTGAAGGAATATTAAAAGTCATTTGTTAGTTAGGTTACATACTAACACTTCAATTTTGTAACCATCAAATATAGTAAAATACAAGTAGCAAAAATAATCGGAATTGTAATGACTAGAGTCAGTATAATTATTTTGTGCAACTTATTGAGATCCGATATATAATGAAATTTAAAAATATTTAAACCTAATTTATTTGGTGACAGAAAAACTCAAATTTATATATCAAATTTAGTTTTCATATTTATCATATAGGACAAGATATTAAAATCTCCTCGCTAAAATTAGTTGTCGTGGTCAAATCAATTGTTCCAAAATCACTTTACCTTTACCTTATTCTAGTGCTCACATTTCATTCGTGTGCAGCATTTAGTTTCGCACGCTCTAGAGGTAGCTCTCATCGGTTTGTACAAATTTGAGTGCAAATGACATTTCTAATAAATATTACTATTTATTTACACATTCTATCATATATGTTATATAACTCATTCACATATAAATTTGTTGCCCGAGTATATAGATCGTGGTTCCATGAAAAATAAGATAGCGACTCCCAAACAACTCTTCTAAATCTGGCCTCAAAAGAGAAGTTCCCCTAAAAGATTATTTGATCTATATTATGTACTATTATGTCTTCTCCGAATATTTTTAGAATAACACTCAACTTTTTGTTATGTAAATTGATGTATAATTTTCATAGTGAACTTAATTCATGACCACATATCACCAAATATTCATTGAATTCGTAATTTAAACACACCAATTTAGTAATTTAATTATTGAAATCCACGAACTCTAAACAACTTGTAAAATCTCTTAGCATTATGCCAAGAGACCCGTTCAACTTGTAAATCTCTTAGCATTATGCCAAGAGACCTATCCGAATTTTGCTTATACCCAGGTGAGTGAAATTAGAGGGAGAACTGTCTCTTATGTGTTCCATGTTTCAAAAATATCGAACTATATTTTGGATAGTTTAAGTGGAAAGAAGTAAAATAGGAATGTTAAAAAAAAAGCCTTATAAAATAGAGTTTATAAGTAAACATTTTATATAATGAGATAATCGAACATGAGATTACAATCTAAGATTATAATATGAAACAATCTTCATCTTAACCGCTAGGCCAACCCATTGAGATTATTATTTTGGTTTTTCGAAATTAAGAACCCGTATATTTATTTGTGGGTTATTCATAATTTGTGCAACATATTTACTTTGTTGTACTTTGGAGAGTGAACCAACTATACAAACTTAAAGAACCTAATGATGCCTCACTAAATTTCATCAAAATCTCTATCTTTCAAATTCTCTATTCTAACATTAAGTTGTCCATAAATTTTGAAAAAAACAGTAAAAAGAACTAAATACTTAGTAGCAATTGAAAATGAGGGTTGCTGATAAGTTTGCACTTTCAGCAACCTTAAATTTTTATTACATTGTATGAAAAATAATCCTTTAATTGCAATGTTTTATATCAATAACAGATGGGAATATAAATCAATTGATAACATCACTATAAATGAGCCAACTCATAAAATTTAGCTCATTTTTCAAAAACAAGATTGTGGCACGTCTTGTCGCATGGGTATGGACAGTCGATGGAAATGGATCCTGCTCGATCGAAATACCAGTCTCCAACTGCGAGTGCAATTGGCTGCATACCACGAATCATATTGAATAAAACAGACTGATGATAGTATAATTAGTCCTTAAACTCGAGCTATAGTTAAAGTTTACCTTGTTCTTAAGGAGCGGAGAATCATCTGCGAACCATGTATCTTGCCTCTCTGATTGACAGTGAGCAAAACATGAATTTAAAAATAACCCATTTTGGGAAGACGATGAAAAGCGTTTTACAATGTTCAGCATTTGATTCCTGAAATCTGTTTCAACAAGACGAAGAAATACATCAATAAGTTTGAAACCCGAAATGAATTCCAAAACAGATCTATGTTTCATACCTTGCAGAAACTGGATCTGTGATGCAGAACATTTTTCATGGTTCATTTTGCAGTCATGCCAATGGCCCTGTGGATCTGCTGATGGTGGAGCTAAACTGGATTGGACCTGCATTCATGCGGGAGTTCATTTAAGCAAATCATTTGGTTTTGTTAAACAATGCTCTGAGAATTTATATATATATACCTGCCATGAGTCATAGGCCGCATTCAGAATAAATAATGGGGTTTTAACGTTGTTGATTATGTTCTGAGGGAAGAAGCACTGAAAAGGAAGAACAATATATAAAAAGAACTGTTAGTTAGCTAGCAAAGCAATAAAAAGAATAGCTTATTGAGAATAATTATAAAAGGATTACCGAAGTTGGATCGAGGTGGCTAGTACATGATTGTGGCAGAGTCTTTTGCAACGCCTGTAAGAATCATTCCATAAGCACGAATTTAAAAAATGTGACTGATCAAAGCTTAGAAAATAAACGAAAAAGTAGAACCTTTAAGCATTTGCCACACATAGTTAAAATGACTCTTAAATACTCAAGAATTTTAAGTTATTCAAAGATTTACCTGAAAACTAAGTAATAATTTTGTCTAAAGCATCTGATCAAGGTATTTAAGTACTAAATCATGTTTTCATGACATGAAGAAACTTAAAGAATCCAGGACGTAGAACTTGATACATGATAATTCCATCGGTTTAGGTCCCAGCAAATGTCCGTTCAGGTGTATCAAGCAGTGCAAACAACTACTGAAAAATAGTTTATATTCTTTATCTCAAACATCATATTTTACCCAGTTTAATGACTTCTGAGATGTTATGCTGGTCTTGAAATGTGTACTGTGAAAAGTTTTTTCTTTTGTAAACAAATTACACAACTTTTAATTAGATACAGTACCTGCAACCCAACCACACCGCTGTATAAATTCCTGAGGGAGCGTCCACCAGAAACATCAATCCTAAAATTCCATAAGGGAACACAAAAGGATATATTAGGTAGCAATAACTAAAAGATGAATTCATACACTGGTGGTGCAAGAAGAAACAAGAGCACAAAAAAGACTAAAACGTATTACGCGTCAAGGAATAATCCAGCATCACTGAGGCACTTCACTGTTGTACTACTTGGAAATAATCCCCGAAACTCGTCACAGTGCAATATAGATGCCAAGCCCCCAGCAGAGCACCCAGAGAGAAGAGCCTAAAGCACAATAAATTTAGCACAAGTACAAACTTACAAGAAGAATCAAAATGGACGTTGGTAAATAATTTTTGAAGCATGATAAATTTAGAACCTGCTTGGCTGAGCGCATTCCCTTTGCCATTAATTCGTCCATTGCAGTTAACCAAATACGTTGTCCTCTAAATTGCAGTTGTGCTTGCTACATACAAAGAAAAAAACTACAGTTCAATATATGGTCACTTATTCTGTTGCTCTGTCTATTTATATTAAACAACAATGTATTCTAATAACCTTATCTTCACTGTCACCAGTAAAAGAGGCACCATCACAATACCGAAGCTTTACTCTATTCCAGTTGAAAAAATCTGCACACAACAATGGTTTATCAAATAGGATAAACAGAGTAAAAAACAAAGTATTTTAGTCAAGATTATTGGATTTAAAAGGTTGAAAGGAAACCAGGATTTTCTTGAGCATTTTTGCTCAGTATTCCGGTGAAAGCAAGCTGCTTTTCCATAAATTTTGAAGAACCCCGTCGGGTTGTTTTCCGAAAAACACAAGATCTGACAGTATTACACCATCCTCCACCCTGCCAATGAGATGTTGAATTATTACATGTCAGTACACTGTAAAAATCTACTAGATATGCAAAGCCACCCTAGAAGATTGATAAAAACACAGTATTTAGACTAGTACAGTGGTACTGAAAATGTCAATTTCAGAAACAGTGTAAAACAGGAAATTTCCTGGAACGAATAACTTTATATAGCTATGGACATTATCAAATGCAACAAAAGCTTGCTTAAGAGTGTTAATAATATTAATAGCAAGATACAAACAAACTGGTCATAATCTACATGAGCAATAATAAACCACTGAAATCCTGCAAAAGTGGGATGTGGGTCATCTAATAAGTCCAAAGTTTCATCATTTTTCTGAAAATAAATTTGCAAATGGCAGCTCAAGTCTTTACCATTGATGATGTTTCCCACTAAGAATTGACGCCTGACATATGCACTTGCGAGCTTGATATTTCTAGCATTGACCAAACAATGCTACTCATCATCTATTACACTAATTCCTACTTCCAATTAGATAAAAGTGACTTCAAAATCATGAATGGTATATAAAGTTTATTCATTCTGCGAGATGAAATGATGAATAAAATGTGTAGTAGTCTTATCCAGTAAGAAATCTAAGAAAAGTTTATGTTTATGTCTTCATATTAGATCTTCCTTTTATGTGCTGTATACTTCGAATATTACTACAATATAAGATCTAGCCAGGACATGACATAATATAGAACCACAAAGCAATAGATGCAAGACATAATGTAACAGATCACATAAATGTTAACTTGTCCATGGTGAATATGCTCTTCAGAATAATAATTTTCCAAAAATGGAATCCCACAACCACATACACGAGCAAGCATCTATTTATATGACATAAATAAGAAATCATAAGATTACAATACAGAAGCATCACAGAGACCTCCAATTGAATGAGCCAACTGTTTGCTCCTGATCCGAAACCTGGATGAATATGATATCCAGGCAATGTTCCATCCAAACAAACTACACAAAAGGGTAGTAGATTAGACCTATACATGACAGAAAATTCATGAATATACACTACTTTAGGCATTTAATGACCAAAAGGAAGCATTAAGCATCTGAAACCCCTAAGAATAATACTTCAAGGCAAGAAATATGAGAAAATTAGAGATTGACAAATTACAACATGAGAAATAGGCATTCTTATGATTGAGTGTTGTCTAATACAAGTAACAACATAAACTTCTTGATGATGATCACTTGGGATCAGGGATGACTTAGCACCTTTACAGTTTTTGAGATGAGGAATAGAAAGCGAATGGGAACAACTAGGTTGGGGTGAACATCTTCACCAATAAGCCAAGGAGCCAAAGGAAAAGAGAACAACTAAAGATTAATTGACATCATGAATTCATCATAATTTACAAAAGCAACCAACATAATAGTAGCAAAACTGATTGGATGCAAAGGATTAATAAATATCAGGAAACAAATACCGAAAAACCAAAAACCAAAATCTAAAATGAGTGAAGTGTAATCAAAATTACAATAAAAAATTAAAACAAATATATGCATTAAGAAACCCACAAACCAGATGAATGTTCATTAGATAACAAAACCATGGACAAATCTAAATCAAGCAACAGTCTCTTAAGCAAATATATAATCACAAGAAAAACACATTTAGATTTATACCTGCTCCAGCAGCACCAGCTCCTTGAATAAGAGTGAGTCCCACCATTAGAGGTGTAGCAGCTTTAGAAACTCCATAACCATCCTTATAAGAAAGCTCGGTTACATTCAAATCAAACTCATCCAAATACTCAAACCCATAAACCCATTTACCAAAGACAAGTCCTACAAAAATCCCAACCCACAAAAGCTTCATTCTAAATCTCCCAACTTCTCAAACACCCCAAATCTCAAAATGCAAAACAGAGAGAAACTTAGAAATATGGAAATGTCTATATAAATGAATGAAAATCTGGCCAGTAAAGGAAAAACAAATCACATTAAATGCCAGAAAAGGTAAACAAGGAAACAAATAAAAATGAGGAAATTAGGGATGGATGTATCTGGGGGAAAAAGGATTCAAGATTTGAGTATTTGGAATCGTATAAAAAGGTAAAAAATAAAAGGGAGATAATAAATGAAGAAATGGGTTTTGTTTGAAAGGAGTTTTTGTGTCATTGAAATGGACAAAATTTAGAGAGGAAGGTGACATATTGAGTGGGGCATAAAGGGGTTGAAGAATGCACCACTTTTGAGTAAAAAATGGTGGATTAAAGTTGGGATCTTTTTCAGCTTTCAATGATCCCATTATTTAGCTGGACTTGATGCAAATGGTTGATGGCGTGCCACAAATTCATGAAATGATGATATTGGCCACTTTTGTATAATGTGTCACAAAAATGGTGGATTAAATTGGGTTGATCTAGTTTGTCTATCATAATATTCATAGATTTTAGACATTATTATTGCTAGCATCTAATTCATATAAAACTTTAGAAATTTTAAATTGGGTTGATCTAGTTTGTCTATCATAATATTCATAGATTTTAGACATTATTCCCTAATATGAATTATAATATTGTTGTATCAACCTAATTTACTTTTTTCGCACAATCTTAATATTATCATTTTTGTTTAGGTTTAGTTTTTTATTATATATGAAAGCATTTTATCAAAGTATCTAGAAACGCATAACTAATAATTAAAAGTGGAGATTAATGAGATGTGGTGGAAGAGAGGAGGAGAAAGGGAAAGATTGGAGGATTGGAAATGAACAAAATAGGAAGCAATAATTGAAGTTTAAAGATGGCTTAAGGCCACAAAAATAGACAAGTAATTACAGTCATTTTGGTTTGTTATAACTGAAAGTAAGAGGCGCATGTGGCACAATAGGCTATTCAAATATGGTCCCATTTTCACATGTAACCTTTCCTCCTTGATGTCACACTTAACCAAATCTATGATATATAGATATACACGCTGTGACTTTGGTCGGAAATTACTTTTTCATTTTTTCTTTTTGAATTACCTAATGGATAATCTTAATTTTTTATTAAATCATAAGGGTTATTATTACTTTATCCCTCACGTGCTCCCATAAGACTTGTGTTTTATTTGTTATTTTTTTAAGAAAAATTGTCGGTTGATGTAAGAGACAGACAAGTAGGTCGGCTGGCAATCGGTAGAGAAATTTGTGGCTTCCTACTGGATTAACACTGCATTTACTCCGTCTTCTCATTTTGCGGTGAAAATATTTTCATTTTCAGTGAAAATGAAAATTACGAATAAATATGTAATGATTCGCCACGGGTTGTGGTACATCTTCACCACTCTTAATAGAGTTCACTCCGAGGATTTAGAAATCTGATCAATTTTTAAATGATATTTAGTTAACAGAATTAAAGTTACATATTTACTTACCTAAAGATTATTATAATAATTTTATTTTTTACTTAAGATTAACTCATTCAACTATTGAAATCTTGATTAATAAAATATGAAATCAGAATCCTGAAATTTTAATTTCATGGAAATTTTGATTATCAAAAATAATTGAAATATATTCACGAGAAATACATGAATATATGGATAGGAGTAAAGGCGCATTATATTCAGGATATAAGAAACAATTTACTAACAAAAGAAATAGCCTTCCATAAAATTAAATTAATTTGGTTCAGTTATATTTAAATAATTATACTGCCTTTTTCAATGTTTTTTTAACAATTAAATCATTGGAGTCTAAAAGATTTCAATCACTAATTTATCAATTCAAAAGTATAAATTCAATAAAAGAAAAATTACTTCAAATCTTATTAGCTTCATTCCCATTTATAATTTATTTACATTTTTTTTTTCTCTAAAACTCATCTAGCTCAACATATGATCTTGTGGGCTTTAAGTTTGTAAAGTGTTTGGGTCATAATTTGAGTAAATAAAATGGATCTGAGTCTAAAGAAAGTCTAAATTTTGGTGTAAGTAAGATTAGTGTCTTGTAATGGTGTTAATGGATAGTTTAATGCGTGATTAATCTATGGTCAAATCCATAGTCAAGTGATCAAAATTGTGGCAAAGAATAATTTGAAAAATGACAAAGTGTGGTAAAAAAATATGTAAATAAGTTTGCCCACGTTAAAAAATTAGAAATTGAATTTCTAATTTGTAAGTCCAACTTTTTGATATAAAGATTAAACTTAAGTTTAACAAGCATGTGAAAATGGAGAGGGCTAGGCTCAATTCACTGGGCTTGGAACTAACCATACATGCATACATGCATACATGCAGATGGGCGGGTCAAATTCTAATAGGTTGTTAAATAATTTAGATATACTACTGTTAATCCATTAATACTCTATTTACTTTATTAATGACAACCCGAGAAAATTAATAACAACAATCAGCTAATTTGATACTTAGAGCATTTAAACATAATCACAAATTAATACAATTGATTAATGGCTCGTTTGATACAAATAATATTTAAGTTTGAATAGAATATGATACCTGGCTAGTAATAGGTTCACGGCTTGGGAAACTTTTTTCTTATTTTTGGTATATAGTTTAGGTCTTCTATGAAATTCACTAAAGTTTGTGATTTACTATGTATATGTTTGGGTACGTATGTGTGTATGTATATATGTATATATTTTTACGTGTATGTATTATGTTTTGATAAAAAAATAAAAAATAAAAAATTGGAAAACAACATAAATTTTTCATATATGTACTTTAAAGAATGTGGATAAATAAAATTAAAATAAAGTAAGTGTCATTTATGCAACATGACAAGCTGACAACATTAAGATACCCACATTTTCAAATGGATATTACATTAACATATTTTGTTGGAATGCTATGCATGTAGGAATAATATTGTAACATTTAATTTTAAGCATTATCATATACCAAACATGGACACGTAGACAATATTCCAAGAAATATATTTCCGTCCAATATTACCTTGCGAGTCCTGCGGTGACCACCCTCCCCTGCTTTTACTTTGTACATCTCTAACCCTTTTTTTTGGAAGGTTTTGTGGTTATTTATGCTGCCCAGAAGAATGGAATAATACGAAGAAACCCGTATTTTTGGCATATTTTAGGCAGCTCTCTAGCGAGTGGCCAAGCTCGTTGGCAGCTTTCTCGAGCTCCGTGCGCCGTGTGGTCCGACTTGTGGGAGTAGGGGCGTTAGGCTTGGATATTAAAGGTCTTTTGGAGTATATAAATATAATAAAAATGATTGATTTCGTATTCGACTAAACTCACGCTCAACTAGCCATTTTTTAATCGATTAAATTTTCTCTTTATTCAATTATTCAGGCTTTTAAATATTTTCCAATTATTACATATTTTTTTAAAAATTTTGGAAATATACAAGCACTTGAAGTGAAATAATCAAAATTAACTCTCCAAACCTTATTGATAGAGAATGTCAATAAATAGGAAGATACATTGTTCAAATATTACAACAAATTAAACAACAAAAAAGCAAGAAACAGCAAAAGATAAGTCACCTTCCATTCCTTGTTTTTGTAGCCATTAAGCTTTACACACTTGCCAATTTCACTAATC